>CP135555.1:4432122-4469622 GCA_032402905.1 Khaya senegalensis | reverse complement strand
GGTAAAACAAACTTCAAAAACCATAAGTTTCAAAATAAATTACTTAAACTTTTCTTTGTTTATTTTTTGTTTCACTTAAGTCCGTTTTACTTTAACAAAAGTTTTATTTAAAAAAAAAAATAGTAATTAAAGTGTATAAAATAATATTTGTACTCCTAAGTATTATTTTAGTCATACTTTAGACATCAGCATTTTTTAGTTATTAAAATTCTTTTTTTAAAAAAATGATTACTATAGAATTTTTCATATTTTGTAGAAAAATGTTGCATAGTTTAATTTAAATAAATTAACCAAATTTAATGTACTATAAGAAAATACCATAAATTAACTGAAATTTAAATATCAAATTGTATTTTTTTTTTATAGTGTTAAAGTATGATTAATTTATTTAAATCAATCTACAGATTTTTTTTTTTTTTTTACACTATGTGACAAATTGTAAATTAATAATTTTTAAAATTTTAATAATTAAAAAATATCAAGTGTTATTAAGATATTGTTTGATAATTTAGAAATTTTACCTTAAAAGAGAAAAAATAAAAAAATTAATGAATTACAAAATTGTTAAAATCCATTTAGATTCCATTCAAGATCAAATAAATGTATTTAAAAAATTGCAAAATTCAACATTAGTGAAAGATGGCTAAAATAGAACTAAAATGATAATGAGGAGCATAAGTATTATTTTTATACTTCAATAAACAATGAAAGGGACTTGAAGTGAAATAAAAAGTAAACAAAGAATACTTAAGTAATATATTTTTAAAATTTACGATTGTTGAATTCCTTTATACAAACAAGAACAACTTAAGTAATAAAATTCCTAAATTGATTCATACCAACTAGTATAGCAGTATAATGTAATTGTTCTATTTTCTATATTTTCAAAGAAGTAAATTACAATTTATGAAAATAAAAATAATTATGTAAAATATATGATGATAATACAATTTTATTACATTAATTTGTATAAAAATTAATATTCTTAGTGTTATTTTTAATTTATTATAATGTAAATAAGATCTAAATAATGGTTGATCAAAACTAATTTATCAATTTGAAGAATCTTTTCAAACATTATCTAGATGTCACTATAATTTACTATTTATATCACGTAGTGCTTTATTAAATATTTATTAAAAATAATTAGTATCAATTCATTCGTATAAATTGATGTGTTAATATTTTATCATTGTCATATATCCAATATTTTTATGATAGTAAATAAAAATTTACAAGATATAAAAAATTAATTATATCATTACCATATGTTGACTATTTTCACAAAAGTAAATGAAATTTTCAAGAGTAAAATAATAATAATAATAATAATAATAATACAAGACATGTGATAGTAATATAACTTTAGATATCAATTTATATTAAAAATTTTGTATAAAAAATTATATCACTAACATTATTCGTTGTATTATTGAGTATTAATTAAAAATCTATATTTACTAATATTTTTTTTAACATAGACTAATAATTGAAAACTTAGGAAACTAATAAGATGGCACATAGTTGTTCAAATATACAGGATAAACATGGCAACAGTATAACTTTATGCCCCAATTTATCCAAAAGAGTTTGTATACTAGTTTATATGTTCAATATTATTTTTTATATTATTAACTATTAATAAAAACAAAATTAAAAACTCAAAGACAATATTGAGTTGGTGCATGGATATACAAAATATAAATGAGGGAGAGTATTTTACCAGAACCACTCGTTCAAATAAAATAATACAAGATTTCCCCTACTCATGTTATATCTATTTTATTATTATTATTATTATTATTATTATTATTATTATTATTATTATTTTCAATATATTAGATGTACATTTTGCATACAAATTATTTTTTTTAATTTCATATAATATTTTTTTAAGGAATGATTAACTCAAGTAGTGTCACAAAATCACAATGATATGTTTAGGACACAGTACGAATAGAAGATTTCCTAGTCGTAGGATTGATCTCAATTGAACAAAAACAAAAATCAAATTAGTTGGTTTGTTTAGCTTTTCAATTGCTCAGTATTTAAAGTTGTAAATCTTCAAAAATTATGAGAAGTGACCATGGAGTATCAAATGGAAGGTGATACTGGTTTAAAGACCTTGGAGAGAAATTGCCGTTATACATAATTCAATATAAAAACCAAATCTGATACATTGGATTTGCAAAGGCCTTGCAGCGAGCAAAAGTACTTGAAATTGAAGCAGCAAGATGTCAGGCTTCTTGTCCGTTGGACAATGATTCTTCTGATTCTGCAACGAACCACTTGTTTATGCGGTTCCGAGCTAAAGTTACCTACAGAGGTGCACACCATTTGCATATTAGATTACATCAAATCTTTTAAATTCAATTTCTAATTCAGTTTAGTATTTAAGAAAATCATCTGAAGAAAGTCAAACATAATACCTGTTTGTCCCAGTCAGTTCTCCAGATTATAACGATAAGAACTATGGTTTGAACAAACGTTCCAATCAACATTCCCATCCAAATGCCCTATGAAACAAATTACGGTAAGAAAAGAAAACATAAATCCTAATGGAACATTTGTATTTCATGTCTAAGAATGACATTCACATATGCAAAGCAAGTCTTTTATAGAAAAAGAAGATTTGATGTAATTGCAATGAATGACGTGATGAGAAACCAAACTGCAACATATCTGCATTATACAATAATGGAGAAATCCATTAACCATATCCCTACTTTTCAAACAGAGAGTGACATGGGCTGATGAATTGAGCCACTTCAAATTACCGATCTTCACTCTATTGTATAGAGTCTAGAGAACAATAATACTGCTGCCAAGTCTTAAATACTAATGAAAATCTGCAGAATGAGGAATATAACTCACTCTGACTTCCATATGGGTGAAATAACCCAGCACAACTCCAGTAGGAATTCCAATCAGGTAGTAGCATGCTATGTTAACATATGCTACAATACTCTGCCATCCAGCCCCAACAGCAACTCCTGTTCAAGCATAATATTTTGTTACATATTTACCTTAAATCTTTTCTTTTTCTTTCTTTTTCTCTTTTTTTTTTTTTTTTTTTTTTGAAAAAGAGACAAAAAGAAAAGGGCACAATGTTCTATAGGACCTTCCCCTCCTTGTTGCCAATTGTTATTGGAGTACAATGATTAGTGACAACTACTTGAGAATCATAAAAAGGACAGAAAAGAAAAGGAAGCATTACCAGAGAGTACTGGTTGAATACTGTTCAAAAGTATAGAGAAAGCAAGCAGTGGTGATAGATCTGCAACTGCTTCAGCCACCTCTTCACTTTCGGTGAAAATGTATGATAGACATCCTCTTAGAAATAGGAAAAAGAGAAATAGTACAAATCCAATGAAAATGATGTAAGAACTATCATCACAATAGAGAATTTTGCAGCTTTTGAGCTTCCTCTTCCAAGCTCATTGGACACCCTAACACTGAAAATTTTCCAACCAAAACAAGGAATAAGTTTTATTCAGTACATGTATCATAATTTTTAACAGGGCAGAAAGGATGAAGTAATTTCCAATATTCAAGCCAACAATGTTAAGAGTAAAGGAATAAAGCATTCCCTTTGCCTTCAAAATACTGTCATGAGTAGTTATGCACTTTCAATGGAATAATGTTAAGAAATTGATGATACCAAGTCATAGTTGCCATAAAGATACAGAAGTACAATTACAGGGAAATGTATCATAATTTCAGGCAAGAACATGGCTAGAAATATTGGTTAAGTAAATGCAGAAAAGAAGGTTTTCATCTAACTTTTTATTTGTTAGTATTTTTCCCCCTAAAGAGTTCAGAGCGTGCTTTGAGTTTGTTTTAGTATCAATATTGTAATTAGGTACTAACTATTATGTACAAAAGATATGAAGTTAATACTTGATACCTTGCTGCAGCCAAGAAACCAAGTGATATCATCATTTCCAGGCCATTAACATTAAGGCTGTCAATAAGAATATGTTTGAGCCAAGTAGATGAATTAGACGATAAAACTTGGAAAAGGAGAAGACGAAAGGGATAACTTTAAAAGGAATGAAGATAAGGAGAGGAATCAATGAATTTAATACCAGATAGCAAGAGCATCAATGGAAACCTCAGCATTCTTCATGTTTCCCGTTAAAAGAACCAACACTGTGCTGTACCAGAGCTCAAGACTGTAAAGAATAACATAATGCTGACTCATAATCAACAGATATTTGTGTCACAGGAAGAGAAATTGTGCATTGACATTATTATAGTCTAAGATGACAAATAAGTAAACTGAAGAGGAAATTTCCAATATTGCAAACTCTTTCCACCCCTTTGGAATCCCCCTCAAGAAAGAAAAGATTAATTGGTTAAACCACACAGTTAGCAAATGAGCTTAATAATCATATCCAGAATGGTTCAAGATCTAAAGAACAGAGAGAGAACCTACATAGATTGGCCAATGGCTAAACATAAAATAATAAAAGATCCCACGCAAGAATATTAAGAAAATTAAAAAGCATACAATGGCCAAACTTACACGGTCAAAAGGTTGATGCAAAGCCGGAATTGATTAAGAAACTTACCAAAGCATGGCACCAGATGACAAAGAAAGCTTTACTACTGGCCAGAGGTCCTTGAAAGCAGCAACTGAGAAACCCTTCCATGTTTCACGGCACCCTCCACCTGTAACAAACATAAGTTGACCCATATTCGGTATCCAAAATGCCAAAATTGTTGATGTCATTGCTCCTGGGATTCCAAACTTGTATTTCACAGTCAAAAGCCATGAAAGAAAAAGATGAATGGACAATGAAATTGCAGCCAGGTAGAAGATAATCATGTTCTTGCTTTGTGCTTGTAAGAACATTTGGCAGGTAAACGATACAAATAAGGAGAAAATCACAGGGATTAGCCAAAAAGAAATAGTTCCTGCCATTTCAGCAATTTTTTCTTCCTGGCCCAAAGCCCTCAAAATTGTAGTAGTAAAAATAAACAGAGGAAGAAGGAGGAGTGAGCAAACAAATAAGATTATCCAGGATCTCTGAAGATATACTCCCAGCATATGGTACTGTCTGGCACCATATGATTGCCCACATAATGTTTCCAATGCACTAGCCATGCCCAACTGCAAATTCAAATTGAGAAACATCAACAGTTCAGAAAATTGAAGCAACCAAATTATATATCCTACTCTGAAATTTCCGCAGACAGTTGACTCAATGCATTTAATAGCATTTGCTTCTGGAAGCTAGAAAGTGATTGGAAGTCATCAAAAATCACGAAAATCCTGAATTTCACTGAAAAAGAAACTTTCTTAGGTCAAATTGGCATCTTCTGAAGATGTTGCCGTGGCATCATGGTAATCAAATTATACATGATCAAGGGTTATCAAGGCATGCAAACATTGATGAGACAATTCAAAATGGCAATGGGCAATTAACTAAGGTCAGATGTCCTCTATATATTATTTGTTAACCTCAAATCAACAAAGAACTATAGTGGTTTTGTCACCAGCAAATTCTGGTAAAAACACTTTCATTTCTACTTGAGAACCTATGAGGTAAAGACACTCAAATAGTGTTTTTCTCTTTTTGCTTTTCATGTATGTAGCTTAGCATGACAATGTTGCTACCACACAGAGAAGTCAGGAGAGTTATACCAAACATCTTAGTCATGTATTAACCAATGAATCTGATAATCACAACCCTGAACAGAACATGAACAATAATGCATCACTTATTGTGATTGTGATTTTTTTACTTTAAATACTGGCAGCGACGACCAAGGACTAAACCACCACAATAATCATATAATGAAACGAACACTGACTCTATAAATGCCAACTCAAGAGTGAAACTAACTGCAATTACTTACCAGGATGCCATTTGCAAACCTCAAGAGCACTGTAACCACAAGTGAGTAGGCAGCTAGTTCAATCGAACCAATGTGCCCAATAAATGCCTGACTAACTAAGTTTATCCCAAATGTAGAAAACCTTGTGAAAATAGCAGGTCCTGCTACAATCCACATCTTCTTAGTCTCTGTCCACAACTTGTCCTTGAGTTTCTCTTGCTCATCAGCATCATTCTTTTCTGTGTTTCTCAATAGCTTCTCTTTGATCTCTCCCTCCATTTTCACAATCAGGATAAAGCCTTTCTTCAGCTGTTGATATTTATAAAAGTTGAAGAAATGAGTTGTTATGCATCATCAACAAAAGTTAAAAAATGGTACACAATTAAATGCAGAGAAGAATTCCCAAATGGCACAGCACTTGCCAAAATTTTCAATTCTATATATAGGATAGTTTTTTGTCTTGCAGTGTTGCTCTATTATTCACATTGTTTATTCAAACAGAACAGTAAATGACTCCCCACATTGATGAAGAGTGTAATATGCATAAAAGCTTTCACCACTACACAAACACAAGCATGCCTGGCCTAAGTTGTATGAACGTTTATGCACGACATATTTCTTTTGTCTTCTTCCTTTTCAGTTCTTTTCTAACTGGCTACATGTTGCTTCCATACATCATAAACTGATATGGGGAAGAGGTGTTTCTTACATGACTACTACTTGAACCATTCACGCATTAAACATAATCAAACAAATAACATGTAGACAGTAATACTTCATCAAATAGGCATGTCAACATGCACTTTGCATTTTCTCTACAAAGATTTTCATCTATATAGCAGCAACCATATCATATACTTGCTAGATGTCAAAATAAAGTTTACGCAACTTTGAACAGGAAAAAAGAGTTTTAAAAAAATTATCACTTTAACTATGAATGCGAAAATATATAGAAATAGTTATGCATAAGGTATATCAACAACAACCATTACTAATGTGATAATATTGATATTTCAATAATAAAAAGTTACATTCACTATCAATAGTTACGGCACATGTTAACAGAACCCTTATGCAATTATGATAATAGGCATCTTTCAATCCTTCATCAGCTGCTATTAAATAAGTAAAAGCAACAATTCTAATCTTAGAAAGAAACGAGTAAAAGGAAATATGAATAATGCTGGCACTGTGAGTGAACCATGTGGATTTCAGCTCAAAGATATAAAATCTACATCATATTTCTGGTCCCTTAAATGAATGGTCCCAATTATATCACTATCAGTCAAAATGTGGGTTAGACCTAGCAAAACTTCAAACCAACGGTGCATCCACAAAATGACATTAAAATCAAGGGATTCTCTCAAGAGATCAGCTATTAATACAATGATTCTCTATTCTTTTTATACCCAATATTTCTTAATTAATCATGGATATCAATAAATCTGTGATTGCATTGACATTGTGAATCCTTCGAGAACCCCCCAACAAACCACCGACGTTTATGATCACAACAATATTGAGAACATGCAATATAATAAATTTGCATACCAAACTTTGTTTCCCCTTATCTAATTCAAATTATTAGGGAGCTTTATTATCCAACTTTGGTAACAAAAGAACAAACAAGGACCACTAGTAGAAATGGAAATTCAGACAATTTGAAAAATTGATGAACATCCAAGTATGTAATTATATTCAACAATAAATGTGACAATTGTTCAAACCAGCTGGCATAATAATTTGAATTCTAAAAGAGAAATTTGGTAAGCCATCACTCTGCTGTGATCTGCTTACCAAAGTTATCAAATCATCAATCCAGAACTTACCCAGCTTCCTTTTGTATCACAGGACAAACAATTTGTTTGATAAAGACCACGCTTGAGAAAAGGGACCAGAACTCGTTAGTTTGATTCATATGAAACAGGCAAAAGTTATAAAAATCACCAGATTTTTTCAAAACCAAAAGCAAAATGGTAATAACAGAAGAGAACGAGCGAGCAATATAATCTTAAATAGCAAAAGCAAGTTCAAACTTCTACTACAAATTTCAGGAACAGATTCCATTTCAGTAAAACAACAGTCCCAAGTTCTTCTTTCACTAATAAAATCAGAATAAATAGATAAAAGATTACTCAGAAGAAGAAGAAGACGACGACGACGACTCACAAAAGAGAGCCAGAGAGGAAGACGCACAGGAAGAAACAGCAACAAAGCCAAGCCAAAAGGAAGTCTCTCACTCCAGCGAACTAATAGTAAAATAAACAGAAAAGTAAAGCGGTTCAGCTTTTCTAAACCAATGCAGCTTTTCTAAAAAAATAAACAGAGCTTAATCCATGCAGTGGTGGCAGAGACTGTAACAAGGACAGGACGAAGACAACTTAAAAGCAGGCCGGCTCAATATAATTGTTTTTGTCGTATCCATACAAATGTGCTTTAATTGATTGCAATGGTGATAAATTTAAAAATGATGAAATATATATATATATTAAATTTAAAATGATTAAAAAAAAATTTAAAATATTCAAAAATTTTCACAATTATTAAAATTTGTGAATTTAGATATTTATGAACTAAATGATATGTTAACAAGAAGAGAAAATAAATACTTTATTATTTTTATTGATAATTATTTTATCTATATATATATATGTATATATGTATATGTATATTTATTAAAGTGTAAAGCCGAGGCCTTTAATGCATTTAAATATTATAAAGTAGAAGTAGAAAATTAACTAGATAAAAAGATTATAATTCTTAAAAATGATAGAGGAAGAGAATATTTCTCAAATGATTTTAATGTTTTCTATGAAGGATATAGTATTATATATCAATGTTCAACACTACGCCCACTTGAACAAAATGGTTTAGCAAAAAATATAATCTTTTTTTGAAATGATAAATGCCGTGTCATTAAATACTAAATTGTTATTTAATTTATGGAAAAAAAATTTTACTTATTGCATGTCATACACTTAATAGAATTCCTTTGAAAAAAAAAATTGTCCATATGAGTTATAAAAAAAAAAAAATCAAATATTGATTATTTTAAAATATGGGATATCTGGCATATTGCAAGAATATAGATCTTAAAAGGACTAAGTTGGGTCTAAGAGGAATCTAATATATATTTGTAGGATAGTTACAAATAGTAAAGCATATAAACTCTTAAAATTAGAGTCAAATATGATAATAAAATCTAGAGATGTATAATTCTTTAAGAACTTATTATTCTCTAAAAATAATTCTTAAAATTTTACCAATAAGTATCAAGTAGAGACTCATATGGATAAAGGATCAAAAGTAAGAAGATCTCTCAAGGTTGTTGATCGACCTTCTAAGCGTCAAAAAAGTAAAAGAATTCAAAAATAAAAAAATTTAGAACATGATGAAATAGATCATCAACTTATTTTCTTTTACTTAGTAGAAAGAAAATATAGAGAAATTTATTAAAAAAATTTCTATAATTCTACAGGTTGAGAATGATGCTAAAACTTTTAAGCAAGTTATGTTTTTAAGAGATTCTAATTTTTAGAAAAATGCGATAAACGATGAAATGAACTTTATACATCTAACTACATTTGAGAACTTGTCAATTTACTACCTTATTCTAAAATCATTGGTTGTAAATGAATATTTAGAAGGAAATATCACACTGATAGAACTCTTATACTTTTAAAGTTAAATTATTAGCTAAAAGTTTTTGACAAAAAGAAGGAATTGATTATTTTGACACATATGCATATGTAGCAAGAATAATTTTTATTAAAATATTATTTATTTTAATATTAATATATGATTTATTTGTTCAACAAATAGATGTGAAAATAATATTTTTAAATAGTAATATCAATGAGGAGGTTTATATGAAACAATCAAAAAATTTTACTTTACCAGAAAATGAATATAAATTGTGTAAATTTATTAAATCATTATATAGTTTGAAACAAACACCTAAATAATGACATAAAAAGTTTGATTTTATTATTCTATTAAATTATTTTATTCATAGCACTGTTAATAAATGTTCATAAACAAAGGTGTGTGCTAGTTATATTATTTGTATATGTCTTTATGTTGATAATATATTAATTATTAGCAATGATATGAAAGGCATATTAGAAATGAAGAGATTTTTATCTTCCACATTTAAAATGAAAGATTTTGATTAACTAAATATTATTTTGGTTATTAAAGTTAAATAAAATAATGAAGGTTATGTACTTAGTCAATCACACTATATTGAAAAAGTGCTAAACAAATTTAATCATTTAAAGATTAAAGATGCAAATACTTTATTTGATCCAAGTATAAAATTGATTAAGAATGATGGAAGAGCAGTTTGACAAATTAAGTGCGCAAAATGATTGTTCAATGTATGCGATACAATGTATGAGACCCGATATAGCATAAGTAATTAGTAAATTAAGTAGGTTTACTAGTAACTCGAGTATTGAACATTGGAATGCCATTGGTAGAGTTTATGGTTATTTTAAGATAATTAAATATCATGACTTACATTATTCAAAATTTTCTAGTGTGTTATAAGGATATACAGATGCTAACTAGATATCAAGTATGGGAGACAATAAATCTACCATAAAATGGGTGTTTACTTTAAAAAAATGTGCAATTTTTTAAAAATCTAATAAACAAACATGCATAATACACTCAATTATGGAATCAGAATTTATTGCTTTATCGACATTGGGAAATGAAACAAAGTGATTAAGAGATCTTTTATTAGAAATTCTATTAATATTAAAGAATATATCAACTATATCTATACATGATCATAGTTAAGCCACTTTAGCATGTGCATATAATGAAGTATATAATGAAAAGTCTAGACATATTAGTCTAAAACATGATTATATAAGGAAATTAATCAAAAGTTGAATAATATCTCTCATTTATGTAAAATCTAATTAAAATCTAATGGATTTATTTACCAAGTTTTTGATAAGAGTCTTGGTTAAATCAACATCTAGAAGGATAGAATTAAAACTCTTAGATTGAGTAGCCCAATAATAATGGCAACTTAACCAAACACTAATAAAACATTAGTATATAATTCAATGAGTAAAAATAAGTTATTGATTTGGAGAATTTTTTAGCACTAAATATAAATAGCCTTATCTAAAATGATTAGTACTGATTGTTACAAACAATGAATAATTATATTTTAATTGTTAATAACATTTAGTTTATGAGTAATAAGTTTTTTTTAGATATACAGAAAAATTAGAAGAATTTCATCTAAGTGAACTTTGAAATGATGCCACTTTAAATGAGAGTTGAAGTTTTTTCTCGTTAAAATTCACGAGATATGACGAGCACATTAAACGTATGACCATTAAACATGTTAAACGAGTGTAACATAGAATATAAAAACACATGATTGTTTATGGATGTAGTGTTGTTGGTTTTGTCAAATGAATAATTAGTTTAAAATAGTAAATTATTTGTAATTTTAATAAATATTTTGTAGCACTTACACTAAGATAAAATTTAAATTGAAAGATATTTTAATAGATTTATAAATTTTATTTATTTATAAAAAAAAATTATATTTAAATAAATAAAAAATATTAAAATTTATTTAAATATAATTGTACAAGAAGAAGTATGTACGAAAGAAGAATTATGTGTGGATTTAAACTTTACATGCATGTGATTGCATAGAAGATTTACGCGGAGAAGACAATGCAAGCATCCAAAGCCATGAAATGTTGCCAGTCATTGGCCTTGGGTTGCGGCCCCAGGCAGCAGTGCCCGACTTCCTAGCTTGGTGCTGCAGTGCTAGGCCACTGTGTCAAACTCTTTATTTTCAATCGTTTTTAGATTATAAGTAAAACCGCGGTGCAGGGTCACAGCAGCGTGGATCGAAAAATCATAACTGTTTAAAATATTATTTTATAATTTAATTTAATTTAATAATTAAAAATAAAAAAATATAATAAAAAATATTTATATAAAAAATTATATATATATATTTATAAATAAAAATAGTATGCGATAATTTTTTATTTTTTTTTATTTTTTAAAAAATATATTAGTACTCTTATTTTTTATCTGACAAGAATTTCCCAACAGTTTGAAACCAGTGGTGTGTGCGAAACCCACGTAGGCTGCCATCCATCAAATGTACGAACACCTGAAGATCTACAGAATAGATTAATAATTGCTCTTTCTCCCCCGTAACTTAGTGTTATAATTTTCTTGTCTTGTAATAACTTCAAATAAGACAATACAATCCTATCCATGTAAAATATTACAAATTTAATCATTCTTGTAAAACTAATTTTTTATACAAAGAAAATCATTCCGATAATTAAGTTTTTTTTTTTTTTTATTATTATTACTAATATAAATAATTTTTTATTAGACTAATATTGATATCGGTTAAAAAAATATAAATAATTAATTAAAATAATAAAATATAAAAATAAATAATATACTTAATAATAATTATTATATAACTTAAATATAGTGATATTTTTTTTACAATTTTAGTGAATTAAATTTTTTAATAAATATTTAAAAATAAAATATAATAAAATATAATACATCCAAAATTTATGAGTGGAATTAGACCTCTCTTTTACAATTTAAACACAAATAAATTTAAGTTTTATGAATCGGTGACTGAATGACTGACGCGTGTCTAATATTCTAAAGTTTTAAAATATAGTGTAGACACTACTAATTGATTGGACAGATAGAAATATTAAAATAAAAAAATATATAATGCTTATTAATTCTAATCATTTGTACAAATTTTTTTATTTAAATAATATATTTTTACGGGGCAATAGTCATCAAGGGCTAACAGTAAATAATAGCAAACGGTAGAAGGATTGAACGAAAATTTTGATGTTACAAACCTGCAAGGACAGTATTATAATCCATTATACTACTAGTTCACGAATAGCTGGATGCTACTATTCAAAAACACACAAGATACTAGATGAATAAATTGTGTGATTGGATCAAATTGAAGATTGTCCGGAACGAAAATGCAAAGGAGAAGAAGAAGAAGACGACGACTCACAGGAAGAAGTGCAGCAGCAGAAGAAAAGAAAGCTCGGAGACTCCCTTTTTCTTCAGAGAATTAAGTGTAGTGAGGGAGACAAAAATTGAAAAGCTTTAAAGCCATTCAATTATATTCCCAGAAACAGAAAAGAACTGAAAGGAACAGAACTGGGCAGCCCCCATAAATGTACGTTGTCGTTTGATGATAAATTCGGGGTTGTGGGATAATTTCTTGACGTTGAAACCATTGGTGTTCTCTAATACCACGTACTATGCATTGCTGTATCAGTCGTGCATCAAGTGTTTAAACCATTCGTTCTGTGTTATCCCGCGGCCACCCCCCGCACCGTCCAGCATTTTACCATGCAAAGAAGGAAGACAGCTTCCTCGTTATTCACATGTAATCTTCTTTACCGACTCTAATCGGGGCTGGCTGACAGTTTTTGGAATACTCGTGTAGAAATATGAATGGTGGCAGATTTGGGTAATTTTTGAACTTTTACGGAACATATAATTAAAAGTCTCAGTATCATAGTACACGTAAAAGTAATAGCTTTAGCAAATTTTAAAACACTAGTCCACGCATCTGCAAGAAAACTTTGTCGATAAGCTGAAGAATATGGGACTCATATTTGAAGAGAAATACTTTTCCCACTAGATGTCATTCCCTCCAGATATTTTCAATTCCTCTGTTGAAACAAACAAATAATAGCAATGATCTCATCTGCAATTAGCACACTCCATGATATAAATCCTACAAGTAAAACTGTAACATTACTATAACTGTTGCTTTTACAAAATTGAATCTAGGAATTTGTATTTCTTCTTCAAGAAGATTCTGCTTCAACTTCTGCCATGCTGCTCGCAGCTGTTTTGGCTGCACCTGCCTCTCCTTCTGATGGTTGAACTTCTTGTGGCTTTGCAGGCCCTGGACCAGCTGATACTTTCACCATTGATGGACGCAGAAGCCTGTCCCCAAGTTTGAACCCCTTGATGAACTCTTCAATAATCACACCTTCTTCAAATTCTGTGGATTCCTCCTGCATAATTGCTTCGTGCACCTGTTACATGGAGTTTGTCAGAAAATAGTCTTAAATCTTTTTATCATTGAAGATCTCAACTTGGTACAAACTTCAGTGCCTAATTTTTAGAATCCGAATTTGTGACATGCATCTCAAGGCAATAAGCTAATAAAATGAAGCTATCAATGGGTTTACTGATGTTCTAATTCGGGTATTTTCATGCCACAAGTACAGACCAAAGTTTAGTCAATCTACATTGTTACTTGATAAAACTCACCGAGTTGGCTTGAATCAATCAAGACTTGGTCTGACTTAAAAGCGTATCCAGGTCTTCACAAAACCTGAACCTACTCGATTAAGTTTTTGATAAAATTCATCAAGTACTTGACTGAATTTCAAGCCAACTCGGAGCTTCACCTGCATTAAGCCAGTGATGAAATATTATAGCAATTGTCTAAAAAGATATAGCTACAAATTTCACAGTAGTATGATTGGTGAACAGAACATGTTATGTTTGTTAGGACAAAGCATATGATCCCTGAAATATTTAAAAAGTATCAACAGTTCCTCTCCATTGACTGGTTTATCTTATGGGGATTTGGCACTACTATGTACTAGGTGACATCAATCTCATTGTGTTCTCCGCTTATTACAACTACTACAGTTGAATTAGAAGAGGGAAGTGACAAGTTCTGCTTTGATAATGATATCATGTTTATTTCTCCTTTAAAGCGATCAAAATCAGATAATGTAGAGCCTTTCTTTTTTTTGGGTGTGTTAAGAGGGGGGGATTGGTGCAAGAATACCATGGCTACTTAATATCAACAAAGCAAGATAACTCACCAATGGATCAAAAGGATTCCCAACTGTCTCCACAGGGACAACACCAAGTGAGCCTAGAATTTCTAATAACTGCTTATATATGCTCTGATAGCTGTTGTTTATCTTCTCCTCTCCCTCTGTCTGCACCTTAATTTGAGTTTTAGCTCTCTCAAAATTATCCAAAACTAGCAACAATCTCTCCACAACTTCTCCTTGAGCATTTGTCACTAGTGAAAGGCGTTCTCTCTCTGTCCTCTTTCGAAAATTGTCAAAGTCAGCACTAATCCTAAGAACACGATCCCTCTCTACAGTCAATTCATCAAAGAATGTAGCCACTTTACCCTCAAGATCAATTTTCTCATCTTCAACGGATTTTAGGAAAGCCTCTGTCTCAGCTACTTTGGTATCATCATTACTAGCCAAAGCTTCTTTGTAAAATTGAAGTGTTTCCAATATGACAGAAGCAGGTGCAGCCTCAGCATCAGATATGTCATCATCACTAGCATCATTTTCAGAAGCGACAGCACTGTCTGAAGAATCCTGTTACACAAAATTATAGCAGCATGAAGCTCAAAATTAATACAATTTTAAATATAATATCTACAATTTGTTGTATTAAAATAAATTAAAAAAGAGTCACAAGAAAACCAGAAATTTGGATCATGGTATTAATGAAAGAAATGGATACAACCTTATCTTATCTGGAGTTGCAGGCCTGTCAATTGTAGTAAAAGAATTGGCCGATCTAGGCATTAAAAAACAGAATAATTGATGAGATGTGGTGCAAGGGCATCTACAAATACTTCCAAACAATTATATTTGTGCCTCTTTTTTTGTGACTATGGGTGTCTACTGTCTAGCAGCGCCAACAAAATGCACAATGAATGTTGCCCTCAAATTATCTAGGCATTAAAAAAATGCAATCTCCGTCTCTGTGTATGTGCGCGCGCGTGCATGCACTTACACATGTGGATAGGAAACTACGGCTCTTGCAGTGTGTAATCATTTATCCAATGCATTACAATCATTAACTGCTCTACATACATACATACATAAACCAAACTGTTAGCATGACTTCAAATTACTTCAACGCCTATTTTCCTGAATGGCTCAATTTACTACACTGCAAATGTTCTAAAATTCAGACTGGGTGGCAGAACAGATTGGTCAAGATTTATGATATTTTTCTACTATGTAGATTAAAGATCCATTCAGCATATCAATCCCCTGTAATCCATCCAAATGCAGGATGATTCAAACCAACTCCCTTCTTCCAATTAAGGGTCTGTTTGAAATTTTTGCGCTTCTTCTTAACATTTCATAAGCACAAAAACTACAGTGTTGGAAACTAATCTTTACCACTAACTCTTATACATGACATCTAATGATTTCGGATGTGGCTTAAAAATTATAACACCTCAATCCCAAAACATAACCTAAATTAAGCTTCCGTAGGTTCACAAATTCTCCTACTACACAACTAACATTGTTGTTAAACTGGCCGTGGACTATTAAAATCTTTCAACTGTCCCAAATCGTGGTCTAAGATTAGTGGGGGGGTTATCTTATATAAAAACCAACAAATATTCCAATAATAACAACAGGAACTTCCATTCCCGAAGCGTAATAAATTAACAGTTCAAAGCAACTATTTTCAATGCTCGAAGGAAGAAAAAGGAGAGAAATTTAGCAAAAAAAAAAAAAAAATCATCTTCAGTAGGTAATTAATAAAATACCTCAACTTTGGGTTCTAGAATCTCCTCTTCGGTTTCAGTGGTTTCGGTTTCTCCAGCTGAAGCTAAAGGCACGAACTTCACGAACCGGGGAGAAATTGTACGAAAATGAAGTCTGCTGTTACTTATATGACGTTGTCCGAAGGAAAGACAAAATGGTTTCGCAGCTTTTAAGGGAATGGGGGCTGTACGTGTCGAGGGAAGAGAAGAAGGTGCCTTAAGCGGCGGCGTTCTGATGACAGTGGCCATGGAGGAGCTGGCAGTGGGAGAGATAAGGGTGGTGGCAAAGGGGAAGAAGGTTGGGTGGGGAAATAACGAGAGTGAGAGCGTAGGTAAAGACAATCGAGAAGTGATTGTTTTTGATGTGAACCGTTGGATGGAATTTAGTATTTAGATCGGATGGTGGATATTGGAGGCAGAAGAAAATTCCAGAAAATGATAAGAAAGAGATTAGTGGGCTTTTTTCAAGTTTGGTATTTGACCCGATCCATTCCTCCCGTTTACATTTTCGGCCTGTTTTTCATTTTGAGGAACTCATGGGCTTGATCCAACACACCATATGGATCGAGCTTATATTTCAATACCCATCAATACAATGGGTCAAAGAACATATTTCAGTTAAAAATTTCTATCATATACATTTCTTAAAATTTATTATAATTTTATTTTATTAAATAATATTTTATTATTTTTTAATTATAAATATATTAAATTAAATAAAAATATTTTTATTTTATTTATTCTTAATAAATAAAATTTTAATTTACTCATAAATAAATTAAAAACATATATATATTTTTAGCTAATTAAGTTATAATTATAAAAAAAATAAGTATATATTTTTACATAATTTTTTATAAATTAAAATTATTTTAAATTTTAAAAGAGATATTTAATAATATTTTTAATTAATTAATTTTTTTTAAAAAATAAAGACTCAACTCACATAAATTTAATAAACTCATTGAGTTATAAAATATTTTAAAAAATTAGGCGCGACACAAATTATGAATCAACACTTGAGTTTTGGTCAATTGAGCTGGCAGAGCTTATAGTATTAGAGCACATTGACTTGAGAAAATAAATTAATATCTCTCAGTCAATGTTAAAATAGATTTTTAATTAAAACCACAGTTTAAATAATAATTTTATACTTTTTTTTTTGGTTTTGAAAAAAAGAAAAGAAAGCTTAAGAATAAATATTATTAGTAAACTGGGTGTCTATGAAACGTCACCCTAAAGTTGTTCAACAAAATAATTCTGTTAAATGTTATTAAAATTTATTTTAATATAAAATAAATTCGAATGAAAATGGAGGAATAATATGATTATTTTATCATCATCATCTTATTATTATTATTATTAAATAAAATGACTTTTAAATTCAAATACGAAAGGCACACAGCATTTTGTCCACAATCGAGCTGATTGTTCCAGTTCCCTGTCTTTCTGTTCCTCAACAAAAATTCAAAAACCCTAAGAAACCCTTTTCAGTTTCGATCGTAATTGCATCCAAGGACCTCACTTAAAGCTCTAAATTTTATAAATTTTTTAATTGGGTTGTCGTTTTCCATTCCTCTTTTGGTCGGATTTTACGAGGAAAGGATCGAAACTGAGTTGGGTTTTGAAGGTTTACGTTTTCTGTAATCGTTTGAATTTTTGTTGAGAAATGGGTAGTAGAAAAGAGGAGGAGAGGAACGAGAAGATTATTAGAGGACTGATGAAGCTGCCACCGAATCGACGTTGTATTAACTGCAACAGCTTGGTATTTTTTATGCATTCTTTCTCTCGTGTTTTTTTTTTTTTTTTTTTTGGGTGTCTCTTAATAGTTTGTAAGTGGTAGATGAAGGGTTTTGTTCAAGGGTCTGTTTGGTTGCTGAAAGAGGGCAATTTGGGTGCTGAAATGTGGTTAAGACTTGGGATTTTGTTATGATGCATGAAAGAGATCTCGGTGACTCGATGATTTTTAGATATTTTTTGAAAAATTATTTGTTGAAAAATAATTTATTCATTTGAGATTTTTGATGATTAGCCGTCTGGTTTTAATTGTGCAGGGTCCTCAATATGTTTGTAACAACTTTTGGACGTTTGTTTGCATGACTTGCAGTGGAATACAGTGAGTACTTTTATTGTTACTTGATCGTTTCCTTAATCCCAATTCTTTTAATTAATTTCAATATGTACCAGTTTCTTTGTACAGATTTTGGTGCATTAAATCTGTTATTTTCCATGTTCTGGGACTTTAAATTAAAATGAAAAGTTTGATCTATTATTCTGAAGTTATAATTAAGATGAAATTTTTGGCCAATTAATTGCTGGAATTGCTTATTTGTTTGTTTGTGTGTTAGTGTAGTTTAGCTCATTTTTTTTTTTTCTTTTTTAAATTTTACTTCAGTCTATGATCTACCTAGAAGTGATATTTGGAGTAGGACAAGAGGAGGGATATTGACTAATATCAGTTAGTACTATTTATAATTATGGGCAGGCTCACTTGCTTTTTCTACAGAAACCAATTCTCACCAGAATAAAACCTTTTTTTCAGTTCAAGGATGTTGATGGGTTGGTTTGTTTGTCTTTTTCTATGAAAGAAATTATCACCAAAACTGATATTGAGATGTTTTTTTCTTTACTTTTATTTATCCATTTTTTTAATTTAATTTTATTTTGTGTCATACAGTCGTGAGTTTACGCATCGTGTGAAGTCTGTATCCATGGCAAAGTTTACCTCCCAAGAAGTTGAAGCCCTTCAAAATGGTGGTAATCAGGTACAAGCAATGCCAAATAATCTCTCTTTGGCAAAAATAGGATGCTTATTGTTTCGATGATAAATTTGAACTCTTTTCAGCGTGCAAGGGAAATGTATTTGAAGGATTGGGACCTCCAAAGGCAAAGATTGCCTGATAATAGGTGAGGGATTACTTATCTGTTGTATAATGAGGCATCTGGATGGGCCTACTAGGAATTTTTCTAACCACATTTTCTTCATGCAGCAATGTTGACAAGGTCCGAGAATTCATAAAGAATGTATATGTTGATAGAAGATATGCTGGAGGAAAGACCTCTGAGAAACCTCCGAAAGATACACAGGCATTATATCTCAAACTAATATCTATTTTGTCTAAAAATTTGCTCCGATAATAAATTTTACTTGACTTTAGGAAATATTTGTTTTCTTTCTAAATCTATTTTTTTTTATCATGAAGTGAAGAAAATGAAAAAGTGGTAGCAAACTTTTTTGGAATTTGTTGTTGAAATGGCTTTGCTAAAAAGTCTTTCTAGTGCATCAAACAGATCTGTTTCCTTTTCATTCTTCTTTTGGGGCAAGGAAAAATTGAAATTGATTGTCAGAGCTATTTGGTTGATTGAAAGACATGCTTTTGAAATAGAATCAAACAGGCTCTAATCGTTGGTGCCTTGGTCCTTGTGTTACATTTCAAAATACCTCACTTCTACCTTCTGTAAAATTGTAACATGTGGTGTTCACTAATAATTTGACAGGGCCTAGGAAGTAGTGCAGTTGAGACAAGACGTGCCAGTTCTTATCATTCATATTCTCAGAGTCCACCTTATGATTACCAATACGAAGACAGGCGTTATGGAAAACAAGGGGCTGTGCTAACCAGGAAACCTGGTTCAGACCGAAGCCACTATGTTGGGAAGATCTCTAGTTTTGCCTACAGTCCCGGTCGCATGAGTGAACAAATGTTTGAGGACAGGTTTGAGAACGAGGGCTCAGGTTCGAGGATTTCTGACTACTCTGTGTCTAGTGGAGGTGATCCCTTCAGATCTGGTGCACAATCTCCCAACTTTGAGAAGGATGTTGGATTCAACAGCCCACCGATTCAGCGTTCAAGGGGTATTGTATCCTCAGTGGCAAACTTAAGGAGAGATGCAGATGGGATTCCACGTCCACAGGTCATATATCTTACAACTGATTCTGTTAGTGACAAATGTAGGTTTCAAAAATTGTATTCAAATTTAAATTGTTTCCATTTAATTATTAACATTAGTGGAGCAATGTGGGTTTCATGTCCGCAGGTCATATATCTTACAACTGATTCTGTTAGTGACAAAATGTGGGTTTCAAAAATTTTATTCAAATTTAAATTGTTTCCATTTATTTATTAATATTAGTTAGGCAATGTTGAGCAAACTAAATTCTTTGATTCAGTGTGTTTTTGGAAAATTCTTTTGTATATTCTGTTTTCTGTTAAATATTTTGAGCGTGTGTGTTTTCGGCTTTATGTGATACATGAAATGATTGTCAGCATGGGAAGGTATGATGAACTTTAATCTTTCCAACAAATTTGACATGACATTCTCTTATTAGGCATATTCAAACTTTGTTAGTAAACATCTCAGGAAATCCATGAAGAATGAATTTGATTGCTATATTATAACCCAATTTTAAGGTATCTAAGCGTGCTGTAATATTTCTTTGCTTTAATTTACGCACAAACACGAGTGTGCACTAACAAATATATTCGTGAAGGTGTACCATGCATAATTGCACATATGTATGCAGTCACTTGATGTTGGAGATAGGAGAGACTTTTTTGAGTTACTAAATGCAAATGCAAATTATGAATTCAGCTTTTATTATGTTTATCTCCTTGTATGTTTTCTAATACAAGTTGACTTAGTCAGAGCAATGCCAAATATAATATGGTTGGTTTATTTTGTGAATTGTGGAGTTCAAATGACTTCCTGAATGTCATCAAACATCTATGGGATAGGGAACCTTTCCCACATGATGTGATGTCAAGCAGCTGACGATGTTTAAATTATATGGGTGGCACATGCTCTGCTTAGGCTTTTACCTCGCTGTCATCTCTTCATGAAGTAACTATTGTTTGGACTTTTTGTCTTTTGTCACCTATTTTCTTAAAGAAATAATCTTTGTAAATATTAATGTGTCAGATTTTGTTGCAAATGTATGATTAATTTCTGTCAGTGATAGAGGTGGGTGAAAATGAGTGTACTCATTTTTTCATTTTCTTGAGCTTTATGTTGATCGAGGTGCATATATTAGCTGTGCAGTTTTGTCTGTCTGAAAATGATCCATCCTCTTTCTTCTATTTCTAAATAGCTGACTATTCATTACTTTATTCAGAGAACCACATCCTTGGGAAGCATGGGATCATTTGACAACAACTCCTTGTCTCTCAAGTTGTATAATTCATGTTTAGCAGATGTCTCAGAAGCTGAACAAGCTGCCGGAACTCACCGGAATAAAATGTCTACTATCCCACAATCTCAAACTCCTGCGAATTATGGCGGCTTGGACCTTTTCCAGGCACAAGTTGTACCAGAACCAGTTTCCTCTGTCACACCACCAGTTGATTTGTTTCAGCTACCGGTGATGTCATCAGCTCCTGTAAATATGGGTCACACATCCCAAGCTTCTTCCGCTTGTGTGGACCTTTTTCAGGCACCAGTCATACCAGAACCGGTCTCCTCTGCTGCACCACCAATTGATTTGTTTCAGCTACCGGCAACATCATCAGCTCCTGTAAATATGGTTCACGCATCCCAACCATCTTCCACTTCATTGATGAATTCATATCAACCTGCCCAAACTTCTTCACCTTTATCTCTGAACTTCTTTGAGATTTCTATGCAACCATCCTCAGTAATCTTGGATAGAAACCCTAAAAATGAAGGATGGGCAACATTTGGTACTCCTTCACCTCCAGCATCCATTCCTGGAATTGAAAGGGTTTCCCCTGCTACATTGCCTGGTAATGAAGGTTCTGCAGTAAAATTTGATCCATTTCCGTCTTCCAAAACAGGCATGCAGTGGCCAGCATTTCAAAATTCTGGTGATCATGGAACCTCTCTATTATCTGATCCATGGCTTAATAATTTGCATAATGTTCAAGACCCTGCTATTGCAACAAGCACGCAGGTATGCTCTCTCTTGATTTCCAAAATGCCTTTCTAAACTGAATTTTGGAAGACTTAAAAGAGTAATGCTTAGGGAATTGCTAATATCAGTTTTTTTACCAGTGATCTCTTAGAAATTTAAGTGATGACATGCAGTCAGTGCCTCAATGTAACCCAAAATGGTCATAATGTAGTTTATCCATTGTCTTTGAACAGGCATGGAATGCTTTTGACAATTCCACTACCAGCCATCTTACCTTTGAGGGAGTTGAGCAAACTAGTGAACCGCAGTCTGCTGCATATAAGCAGCCTTCATCAACTTCTGATCAGTATTTGAGTTCAATGGTTTCTCAGGTTGCCCCATCTACCACATTACTTTATGAAGGAATTACTTTTACTTAATTTATTCTGAGGTTTTTTTTTTTTTTTTCCCTTCTCAGGACTCTATGAAGTATGATGGGAATCTGAGAGCTGCTTCCCATAATAATGGATCTCCTGAAATGAATGTACTATCATCCTTTGACATGGGGCCATCATATAACCCATCAGTGCTTCCTCTAGTGGTTTGGAGTCATATTCTGTGGGATTCTAGCATTTTATTTTTACTTATTGACTCTGTATGTGTCTGAACTTGCATTCCATTTTTTGGGTGTAGGGAGAGCTGCAGTTACAAGCAAGTGAACTTAAATCAACAAATCCATTTGATTTTCCTTGCGATTCTGATTTGGAACAGAGCAATGTGGTATGCCCTAGATTTTCAGTTGAGGATTTATCATCAATGTTGCTGAGTTTTTTAACCTTTTGTTTTAAATAAAAGTTTAGTTTTCCTTGTTTTATTAATAAGTCCCTGCCATTAGTTATTAACAGCTGAAGGAATTAAATTTTGGATTTGTTGTACCTGATTTCGTCTTGTTGAATATCTTAACTGCAGTTCTTGGATATGAACTCCTTGCAAGCTGCCCTTCCAAATGCAGAGTTGTCGTCCACCTTCCTTGGTGGTGCAACTAAATCATGGTTTCCTCAAAATACAGTGACTCCTTTTATCCCAGCAGCAGCTCAAGGTAAGTTTTTTCTGAGACTTGCCACTGAAATCCTTACTGATGTTATTAGCATTGTTGTTATTAGAATTGTATTTGTTTCATGGTAGTTTACATCATATTACTGGATGATGAGAACTATGTAGCATATAAATATCTTTAACAGGTCATTTTGTTATCATCTCATAGGGCATGATTTATTTTTTATTTTTTTGGGGTTTATTACTGTAGGTGGCTTAGCGTACATGTCAGGGCAATCACCAACAGCACAATTACCGTAAGTCTGTTTGCTGCTCTTTTTACTCTTGTGGATGTAGTTGTACTAATTTGTCACAACCACTTGCATGAGATTTGTGTATGCATTTGGTCAAAATTATTCTTGAAAGGAACAATAGCAACAAAATTATGAGTTGTGACTTTGGATTTAGCAACGGGTTGGGGTCCTTGGGGAGGGGAAACCCTGGATGCTAAACTTATTGCTTTACTTGGATTAGAATTTTACGTCTTCTTCCTAGCTCAAGGATATTGTGATAGAGAAGGGATCTATTGCCTGACCTTGACATGTTTACGCTTCCTAATGTCAACTATATCATGCTACAAGTTATCACATAAATATGTGCTCTTCTCCAGTTATTCAAACTGAGCTACTTTTTTTTCCCCCCTTTTTTGTTGCAGGAATGTTTCTACACAAGAACCTGTAGCTTCTGTTGGAGGAAATCCTTTTGCATAGGATTCTGCTGCTAGAAATACCATTTTCACATCTAATGAAACATCATTTCTGTTGGTATTGGAAGTTTTATAGGGACTAATTCTAGTGTCTTTCTGTGCTCCCAGAATGGAAAAAAAAAAAAAAAAAGAAAATATTATTTATGCATATGTTATTTTTGTATTCTTCGCTGGAAAATAAAGTATTGATGTGAATATCTTCCAACAGAATTGTCAAGCCATGAAAGTATTATTCATGTAATGGTTTTCAAGCCTTATGTTTGTATTTGAATTATGTCGTTAGAGCTAGCTAGCTAGCTGTATGCTATTGCTAGTCCATGTAGCTTTATTATTACTATTTATCATGATTTATTGTAAACTTTGGTATATTTTAATTTAATGTCAGCCTTATTCTGTTTTTCCCTCTGAATCTCATCTTAATTTCCTATGGTTTTTGATAGTGGATGAAAACTCTTGCTACAACTTAGAAAAGAAAAGATTAACTTTCTCTTTTTGGTTGCTTCTTAGTTTCAAACGATGGATGGTGCTCAAATGGATTCTTTGAAGATCTATGGAGAGCTTTAGGATAAATTAAAAAAAAAAATGGCCAAGAAGGGTGATTGATTGTTTCATTTGCACGAAGAAACCAATAGTTATTATTGCAGGCTTACACATGACAAGTATAGGTAGACAACCGCTACATATTTTGATAGTGCATGATTGATTGACACTTGAAACAATCAATCAAACAAAACTTCGAAAACAAAGGAGCAATTCTACAATGACCAGATCAGGTCCTGGAATCCAAGGCCAAAATAGTGTTGAGATTCATGGGATTCATGTATTTGGTGGTGCCGTTCATGATCTGTTCAACGATGATTTTGTTTGCTTTCTCTGAAGGATGGAATCCATCCCAGAAAACGTAGAGTTCCCGGTTTGGGCACACATTGGATAATGCTGTGCATAAACCTAACCCATTGTTTGGTCCCTGCCCACAACATGCTATCTTTGATGTTACAAATCCTGCATGCCAACCCACAACATACGTATATGCATCATGCATGCTATATATTTATATATGAACTTATAACAATCAACTACGTACTGCCATATTTACCATAAACTTGAGGTTTACTGATGATTTCCATGTGCATTTTCTCAGTATTTGCAATAATAAAAATAGTTTCACCCATTTCCCTGTTCAATCTTTTAACCATTTTAACGAGTTGCTGGTTGTACAGTTCTCCAGCAGCTTGCAGCTCGGCTGAGCATCCCCCACTTGTGCTCCGTAGGGCCAGCTCCGACGGAACACAACCCATCGGTCCGGAGCCAGTCACAAGAACCCTACGTGCTCCTAGTTTGTACAGCCTCTGCAACAACAACAGACGAACGAAGTTGAAATATTGGAATAAGCTAAAATGGCTGCAAAGTTTTGTGAATTACATACCATCAACAAATTTTTGTACTCTGAGATGAGATACTTAACGTAATTCTGCACAGAGAATTGGCGAGATCTTGCAGAGAAGGGAACCAAGTAATAGTTATTCACAAAATCATTGCCACCGACGGTGATGAGTACAAATGCTTCGGTAACAAGCCGACGAGCTTGGTGAGCTCCGACGAGCGCCCTTACTCGACCCTGGTATTCCTCGAAGTAGTCCAGTTGTCTAAACATTTTGATGACCTCTAGCTGCAAATAAACCTTTTTGAATTACGCATCACCATCCAGATGGAGATGGAGATTAAAAGTTTGGGGACGTCACATGATGCATTAATTGACTTACAAATTGAGTTCCAGTGTCATTGAGGATTCCTGTTCCTGCTGAAGCAAAATTGGCACCAACAAGAAGCTTTTCTCCCGTGAGTTCCGGGCTCAAATATGGCAATGGCGGTTCTGATTGCCCAATTTTCTGACCTGAGAACATTGCATGCGAAGAGAATTATAAGATCACTTATTAATATTGATATTAATTGCATGCTTGTACATATATGAACAAGGAAATCCCTTAAACTACACTAATACTGCTAATGTCTGCGGGGTTTGATTCCACAACCACCTGTATCATTTTTCGAGGTCTAACCAGTTGGACCAATTAATACGCACGCATTTAAACACAAGTCAAGCTTATCTGTATGACATTGAGATGTAACATGATACATGATGTAATATCAATACATGCAACATAAAACATAAACATACTGATGATATCAGGGATGTTGAGGCCATTAGAGAAACGTCCTGTGGGCTGACTACCGGGATAATCAATCCCGTACGGAGGGGCGTCCGCACGGGCAGTTGTCGCTAGGTAATTGTTGTTGCCGCTGTCAACAAGTGAGTCACCGAACACAAAGAAAGCTCTAGCCTCGGCTTTGGAAGCACTAACAGTCAGTGCTAATACAAGACCTAAAATCATCCAAGAATTGGAATTTGATGAAGTAGTCGAAGCCATTGATGAGATGATTTTGAGAATCTCACACTAGCTACTTTTGTTTTGAAATTGGGATTTCTTTGATGTGGAGGGAAGGATGAGAACGACATCATATATATAGCTTCTGCATTCTACTTATTTATTGGAGGAAATAGCCAATAGAAAACAAAAACAAGCTAGAATAGAATAGGTGGTTGTGCAGGTCATGCACTAGTTTTAGGTTAATCAATGCCTTCAAATACTGGTGTGGCTTTTCATTGGTTTGCAATTTGCATGCAAATTTCTACCTCTTTGAAGCTGTAATTAAGGAAGTAAAGTAGCAGTCTCATAATGAACTGTAATTGGGAGGCAAGTTTGTCTATGCACTTTGCCATTTTAATGATGTATATGGAGATGTTATAAATAAATGATATAGATTTTTATTTTGACATATGAATTAGAAAGATTTTATATATATATATATATATATATATATTTGAGATTGAAGTTGAGTAATTTTTAATTCACAATTATTGTGAAATAAAAATATTAAATATTAAATATAAATAAAAGAGTGATTGATAAATATTAATTATTAAATAAATAAATATTAATCAAGAATTAAATAAAAATACAACAATGTTAAACATGTTTTGCACCCTAAGGTGGTGCAGAACATAATGGGCAACAACTTGTACTTGAAAAAAGAAAGAAAAAAAAAAATAGAGATAAATCTAGCCATCTCATAAAGAAAGTATCTTTGCCATAACTCTTTTCAAGTTTCCTAGATTGATTTTGTTGCTTTATCTAGTATTATGAGTGTATGCAAATTCAGATTTGAGAATCTTTGTGCTCAAATTACTTGACATAAAAGTTCTAAACCACCTAATGCTGGGCGGCAGCATTTATGATAGATTTAGACACACTCTTCTGTTGGTTTTCAGCCTAAATATTACTCAATACAGGAAGCACAAACAATTTAGCATCGAGAAATCAGATTCACTCCTCCCATTGCAATTCTTACAGCATCAACATTCACGTGTACACCAATGCAAAGACCCAAAGATTTGATTGCTAAGAATCAACATGCATGTTTACTAATATCATTATCAAATCACATGAAAAAAATTAATCTCAATAAGCATTTATAAGAGTCAAAAGCAAAGCACATGTTATATATTAAAGCAATTTATTTTGTTTCACCTGCTAAGGTAAGAGCATGCTCAAAGTACTGATACGCAACAACCACCCATCTGATTCGCACTGATAATTTTCTGAGTGTTAAAATGCGGACTTTCTTTGACATTCCATACTGGTATTGTATGAAATGGCAGTTCAATCCTCTCTTTTTTTTTTTTCCAGCTGGAAATATACCCAATAAATATAATGTACAGCTCATAACACAGAATTAATGCTGGAAAAACAATTCATGTGGTGTCAGTGTAATGCACAGTAAACGGACAAACCATCTGAGCATTGTTCACCACGAGATTCAAATGGCCCTGAGAATCCGGATTATCGGACATCACAAACGTGCCAACTCTCGAAGAACTAAGGCCCTGGCATTGTCTTAAAGTACTCTTTCTCAACATCAAAAGCAATAATGTTACATCCATCTCATCGTACAAGTGATGACGCAGTTACAAAAGGCAGATGTATCCAATGCAAAATTGTGAGGTGCAGTAAATGTGATCTCTAAATGACTCCAGAAATTGGTCTCAAATAAATAAGTGTTAACATGATGGAAATGTTTCTTTGTAGTCACCGAGCAAATACCGATGAGCTTGTAACAAGTTGACCTCATAAAATCAAAAGAGATAATGGAATTCCTCAAATTCACAGTTACAGAAAGTGTTGAATTGCATTGTAATTGGGCTATTGATAAACTACATGAACCCATGCTCATCATTGGCGACTCAACAATTTGAGATTTGATCAAATTAAATTCTTCTACTGGCTTGAACTCAGCAATAAGTCACCACAGGATTACAGTATCTTGACATGAGGCATGATAAAACAATCCTTGAAACGAATATAGTTGTAGTTTTGTGTTTAAGAGGAATGATTTTGCTTGGGACTGAACGAGTGCTGGATCTGAAGCAAGTGGGCAACGGTGAGGGATTAAGGCTTTGGTGGTGGTGACCGTAAATTAAACAGAATTTGGTGTTAGAGATCAGAGAGAGCCAGTGGTTGGATACACATTTGAATTTGAAAAGTAGTCTTACAGGTAATAGAAGAGATCCCTTAGATTAACATAGCACTACAAGTGAAAGTGTACTAAATGAACGTAGGCTGAAAATTTAACAGAATCATACACATGAATGTGAGAAAGTGAATCGGTTTACACATGTATGTGAACGAAAGCGAGCTAGTTTCTTTCTAGAATGTACACTATGAATATGTATCGTAGCTTTCTGCACACAAGATTCAAATCAATTGATCTCCGAGGAACAATTTTCACCATGTATATAAAACTTAGAGTCTACAAAATTCTCAGCATACTCTCATTCAAAAATGGAGGATCAAAACATCAACAGGTTTGTTGCTGTTCCAACTACAAAAGGTTCCATTAACAACCAGAGTCAAGAAGTAAAATAAAATGTCTTTCTAAAAACTCTCCGTCTTCTTTTGTTCTCTGAATCTTTCTTCAAAATTATGTCTCTACTTCATCCATATTTGTTTTTATGAATTTCTTATGGCAACATAGTTTAGAGGATTGTCACGCTACGAGCATAAGAGTCAGTTCGCTAAAACGCTTGAATGATGCGCTGTAGAACAGAATACAGAATACGTTACTCTAACGGGAAAGTTTTCTCCCCCCATTTTGGTTTCAGAGCCTAACTAGCTCTTCAAGCCTAGTATGCTCTATGGTTGCAGCTTTATGCTGACCCTAAAAGCTTGAAGTTCATTTTCTAAAATATTGATTGAAGTAAGACATTAATTTTAAGTATGATTCTTTGAATAAAAGAAGACTACTATAGTCATGTTTTCTCGTCAAACATCAAAACGCTCATTTTCCTCTCCTTCTATTTCTTCCCCTTCTGAGCCTTCTGATCTCAAACAAACCCGAGCATATAATGTTTCTTCTTTATATGAAATAAAGTATTTCGCACACTCCGAGTCTCTTCATCTCAACAAACTCCCATTTTTAAACCCCTATCATAACCACCGAAACCCTCTTTCTTCTCTTTCCCGTACTGTAAAAACTTTAATTCAACCTCCTCCTTCTAAACTTAAAGAGTATGTTCAGAGCAGCAAATTCAGTGCACATCAACGCTCTGCATCCTAGTCCGAACAATTCGTAACCATTGATATTCTTGACTTCCTTGTTGCTTCATAGCACAGAGATGGATTTACTCGTATCCATTTCGGAGGAATACGATTTACCCTTACCTACCATACTCGTAAAGGATTACCAGTTACATCCCATATCGCTCTTGTAAATACGAGATTCTTTAACTATGAGTACGCATGCATAGGTATTGTATAGACTACCTTGAATGCTAGAACGGTTATAGTGACCATGTTTCTCAACTTCAACATGTCCATCCAAGACCCGCAATTTCCATCGTTCCTCAAGCTACAAATACAGATTGTTGGAGTTTAGTGTTTGACATTATTACACTCTTCCTGTTGAATATCAGAATAACATGTCTTTGGACTTGCTGGAAAATTAAAACATCCACAGTGATTAGACTGCCATCATTAGTTATTATTATGTAGTCGTCATCCATGACGTTTTTCTTTCTTTCAGTTTTGTATAAATAAGCGTGAAAGTGCGAGGAGTGAAGAGGTGTGGGAAAAACATCTCCGCCTGCTCTAACGAACAGAATACCTTACTCTAACGAACCATTACACGCCTGCTCTCTATCATCTCCCAAACCCATCAAATCAACAAGAGTTGACATCTGCTCCTCCACCACAATCTCATTCTCCCGATTAACAATAGACGTTGAATAATTGGATAATGAACCACTACTTGACAAAAATCCATCCCTTGAATGACCCAACAATGGAAACCTCTCAATTATGTCACTGTTCCTTTCATTTTCAAGACTAAAATTACCAACGTTTACTGCAGTATACTCAGGATTCCCATGATTTTCTCTTCCATCCACATTGTCTCTAGACACAGCCTGCAGCTCCAAAGACCCAGAATCAGAAACCCCACCAACCAAAATCCTCAAACCTGATCTTCGATTTCTCTCATTATGCGAAACTGCTGGCCGAACTTCATATATCAAAGCAGGAAGTTCCTCATCCCTGCTCGAGGCCATCTCCACCAGCAACTTAAGCGGTCCACCAGGTGCCAAAACTTCAACCAAATCATATATTGCCAACGCCACCAGCAAAGTCCATGTAGTCCATTCAGGCAACTTTGTTAACCAAGCTGCCACAATGAACCCGAGGCATACCATATACCCTTGCCTCAACACAATCGGCATACCACCCGAAAACACCAACAAAACACCCACAATAGTAAAGTTAAAAAGCAGGACGAAGCACGTAATTGAATCAACAGGTATTGAGAACTGCACAATGATTGACAAAAAGATTGAACCGCCCATTGTACCTAACATGAATATTAATACATCAACATAAGCAAAAACCAATAACATAACAAACCAGTAAGTAAATAAGTGGGCATTGGATTGAAAAGCTGTATCAAAAATGAAAACAAAGCTACTTAATTAAACTCAGAAGCGCAACAATAAAAACAATCTGAGTTCATGGGCAGTCAAAATGCCGAACTATGAAATCATTCCAGCTTCTACATAACGGAAAAAAAAAAAATCAACCCACAGTAGTAGAATATCAAAAGAAAAACTAAAACAAACACTAAATACAATCAATAAGAACAAAAGAATCAAACTCGTTACCGCTGAGAAGGAATAAAGAAAACAATGAAACCGTAACAGTAAATGAGAGGCTTGGCAATCAAGAAATGCTGAATTAAGACTATAAATAACAATATAAACAACCAAAACCCATAAAAAAAAAGTAAATGGGCAATCAAGTGTTGAATGTGTGCATCAGTAGCTGCAGAGTTGCTGATATGGCTGCTGATATGGCTACTGATATAGCTAGCAGAATTGACTGCACACATGATATTAATGCTGCAAGCTCAGAAACATGTTTTTAGGTCTGTAGTTGAAGTGTTCAAAGTTGCATGAGCAGCATATTTTTTTTCTTGACCAAATTTTTAGGAGATGTTACTGTCATTTTCTGATAGTTACTAGCTGCTACTGCTAGTGACAAAAGTTTAGGAAGTTTGTTGCTTTTATTTTTATTTTTTTGGTTGTAGAATTATGTATTTAAGCTGATCATTATTCAATAAAAGATATATTTTCCCAAAAAAAAAAAAACCTACAAATTGGTATCAGAGCATTCTTCTTAAAGGGACTTGTGAGTGAACCAAGTGCATCTTACCAAAAAAAGGCCTAAACATCTTGCTTCAATTCATTCGATAGATGGATTCTAAAATACCTTTCACAGCACTAGTATCACCTGTGTTTAATGGTGATAATTATCATGTTTGGGCAATCAGAACTGAAGCACACCTAGAGGCAAATGATCTCTGGGAAGTTGTTGAGGAAGACTATGAAGTTCTTCCATTGCTAGACAATCCAACATTGGCTCAGCTTAGAAATCATAAGGAAAAAAAAGCAAGAAAGTCAAAGGCAAGAGCTACTTTATTTGTTGCTGTCTCACTAGCAATTTTTACCAAAATCATGACCATGAAATCAGCATTTGATATTTGGAATTTTCTCAAAAATGAATATGAAGGAGATGAAAGGATCAAGGCAATGCAAGTGCTGAATTTGGTCAGAGAATTTAAGATGCAGAAAATGAAGGAGTCAGAGACAATTAAGGAGTATGTTGATAAATTTCTTAGCATTGTTAACAAAGTAAGATTATTTGGTTATGAATTTTTTGATTTTAGAATAGTTTAGAAAATACTTGTAACTATCTCCGAAAGATTTAAAACTACTATTTTTTCCTTGGAGAATATTAGAGATCTGTCAAGAATTACTTTGGCAAAACTTTTAAATGCTTTGCAGGCTCAATAACAAAGAAGAATGATAAGGGTTGAAAGTTATGTGGAAGGAGCATTGCAAGCTAAATTACAAATCAACCAAGGAGAAAAAGGCAAGAAAAAGAAAAGGAAAAAAAGGAATTCCAGCACATCAGAAGCAACTGCTAACACCAGCAGCAGTAATGGAGAAAAAAACAAAGAATTTCCTCCCTGTAAACATTGTGGCAAAAAGGGTCATCCTCCTTTTAAGTGTTGAAAAAGACCTGATGTCAAGTGTGATAAGTGCAACAAGCTGGGGCATCATAAGAGAATCCGCAAAAGTAATTTTCAGTAGAAAAATGAGGCTCAAGTTGTAGATCAGCATAAAGAGAAAGAGCAGCTATTTGTAACAACTTGTTTTACAAGCAATAGCTCAAGTGAATGTTGGCTAATGGATAATGGTTGTACCAATTATATGACATATGATCAAGAGCTTTTCAGAGAGCTAGACAGATTGGAGGTATCAAAAGTCAGAATTGGCAATGGAGAACTCATTCTTGTCAAAGGAAAGGGAACAGTAGCCATTGAAATTTGCACAAGTACAAAATTTAATTTATAATGTTTTGTATGTACCTGATATTAACCAAAATTTACTAAGTGTGGGACAATTAATTGAGAAAGGATTTAAAGTCATCTTTGAAAATAAACAATATTTAATCAAGGATGCTAATGATAAAGAGGTTTTCAAGATCAAAATGAGAGGCAAAAGCTTCACACTTGATCTAATGAAAGAGGATCAAGCAGTTTATTCCATTACAGTAAATAATACAGAGACTTGGCATAAAAGGCTAGGTCATTTTCATCATGCTGCAGTGCTGAATATACAAAGGAATAAGTTAGTTCAAGGCTTACCTCACCTAGAGACTGAATTATCAAGCTGTAGAGTTTGTCAATATGGCAAGCAAGCAAGATTACCCTTCAAACAAGCAACTTGGAGAGCAACTGAGAGGCTGCAATTGATTCACACAAATTTGGTAGGACCTCAGAGTACTTTTTCACTCAAAGGAAGTAAATATTACATTGTTTTTATAGATGATTTCACCAGAATGTGTTGAATTTATTTTCTCAGGTTTAAGTCAGAGGTTGTAGGTGTATTTTGGCAATTCAAGTAATGGATTGAGAACCAAAGTGACTGCAAGATCCAAGTTCTGAGGTTTGACAATGGCAAGGAGTACACCTCAAAACAATTCAATTTGTTTTGTGCAGAGACAGGTATTGAACATCAACTTATAGCTCCATACACTTTACAACAAAATGGAGTCAGTGAAAGAAAGAACAGAATGATAATGGAAATGGTCAGATGCATGCTTTATGAGAAAGGATTGCCTAAAGAGTATTGGGCAGAGGCTACAAACACTGCAGTATTTTTGCTTAATAGACTTCCCACTAAAGCAATAGATGGGAAGACTTCTTTTGAGGCCTGCTCAATATCTAAGGCTTACAGAGTTTTCCAACCTCACACAAGAAAAATTTCTAATAAGTAAGGATGTTTACTTCATGGAGAATGAACAATGGAGCTGGAATAATGTAGAAAAGAAGCTGATTATAGATCCTCTACAAAATCAAGATGAGTTAGTTGATGAACCTCCTATAAGAGGCAGTAGATTGCTTTCTGATATTTATCAAAAATGCAATGTTGTTGTTCTTAAACCAGCAAGGTATTGGGAAGCAGAAAAGGATCCCAAGTGAAGAGCTGCAATGCAGGAAGAGCTTTCCATGATTAAAAAAAATCAGACTTGGGAACTAGTTGAAAGACTTAAACACAAAAAAGTGATTGGAGTCAAGTGGGTGTTTAGAACAAAACTAAATGCAGATGGCTTAATTAACAAGTATAAAGCAAGGTTAATGGTAAAAGGGTATACTCAAATGTTTGAAGTCGATTTCTTTGATACATTTGCTTTTGTTGCAAGACTAGACATTATTAGGCTGCTGCTAGCTACTACAACACAGAAAGGATGGAAAATTTACTAACTTGATGTCAAGTCAGCATTTTTAAATGGATTTCTAGAGGAAAAAATCTATGTTGAGCAACCTGAAGGTTTTACTGTGAAAAAGCATGAAGATAAGGTCTATTTACTAAAGAAGGCTTTGTATGGTTTAAAACAAGCTCCAAGAGCTTGGTACAGCAGAATTGATGAGTATTTATTAAAACTAGGTTTTGTTAAAAGCCTTAGTGAATTTATTTTGTATATTAAAGGTGATCAAACTAATTTTATTGTGATATCTTTGTATGTTAATGATCTCTTGGTTACAGGCAGCAATGTTGAACTTATTCAGTAGTTTAAAAAAGATGTGATGTAAGTTTTTGAGATGACAGACCTGGGAGAAATGTCTTATTTCCTTGGAATGGAGATTAAGCAAAAAAAAGATGAGATTTTCATCTGTCTGAGGAAGTATGCAAAGGAAATCTTAAAAAAATTCAGCATGGAGAACTGTAAAAGCATAAGCACTCCTATGTGTCAAAAGGAGAAGCTGTGCAAGGATGATGGAGCAGAACAAGTGGATGAAACACTCTACAGAAGTTCAATTGGCTACTTAATGTATCTCATAGCAATAAGACCAGATATTTTGTATGCTGTAAGTATACTTTCAAGATTTATGAATTGTGCAAATGAATTTCATTTTAAAGCAGCAAAAAGAGTTCTAAGGTATGTCAAGGGGACCTTAAGTTATGATATCAAATTCTGTTCATCACAAAATTTCAAGCTGCAAGGTTACTCTGACAGTGATTGGGCAGGATCTTTAAATGATATGAAGAGTACCTTAGGTTATTGTTTCAGTTTTGGATCAAAAGTATTTGCTTGGTGTTCAAAAAAACAGGAAATAGTTGCATGATCAACAGTTGAAGCAGAGTTTATAGCAGCCACAGCAGCTGTTAATCAGGCTTTGTGGCTAAGAAAAGTTCTAATTAATTTGAACTTGGAACAAAACATGAGTATAGAGGTAATGGTAGACAACCATGCAGCCATAGCTATCTCCAACAATCTAATTTTTCATGGAAAAACTAAGCATTTTAGTATAAAATTGTTCTCTCTCAGAGATGTTCGAAAGAATGGTGCAGTATATTTGAAGTATTGTAAGACAGAAAATTAGCTAGCAGATATCTTCACTAAAACTCTTACTAGAAGCAAGTTTGAGTTTTTAAGATAAAAACTCAGAACCTCCACCTATTAATGTAAGGAGGAGTGTTGAATGTGTGCATCACTAACTGCAGAGTTGCTGATCTGGCTGCTGATATAGCTAGCAGAATTGACTGCATACAAAGTATTAGTGCTGCAAGCTCAAAAACATGTTTATGATCAGCAGCATATTTTTGAAATGTTGAAATGTTCAAAGTTGCATGAGCAATATTTTTTTTTGGCCAAGATTTTAGGAAATGTTACTGTCATTTTTTGTTAGTTATAGTTGTTATTGTTGGTGGTAAAAGTTTAGAAAGTTTGTTACTTTTAGATCTATTCTTTTAGTTGCAGAATTATATATTTAAGCATAATTATATATTTAAGCTGAGCTTATTTAATAAAAACTATCTTTTCCGGTAATAAACCCTACATCAAGAAATGATGAATTACGAAGCAACCTAACAGGAAAAACGCCGAAAACCACACATAATTCTTCAAGAATTTGGTGAAGTTGTAGTAATACAGAACGACGAGGAGGAACGTAACAATGGCAATGAGAACAACAAAGACCAAGGCATTAAGGAGGGCGCCCTCGAACTTCTGGGTTGTGGAGTCGTCGGGGTGTTCGAGGTAGACGAGATTGGCGGCGGTGTAGATGGGATCGGAGGGAGTGGAGAAGGCTTCGGAGGCGGAGAAAGAGTAGACTAAGAGAACTACAAGTAACATGCAGAAAGATAATGGGGTCATCGCGCCGATGATCTCAGTGCCGACGGATTCCAAGATACTCAACTCCATTGCTGCGACAAAACAGACTTTCGTCAATGCATTTTGGGAACTTCGGTAAGAAAATGAGAGAAGATGCGGGTGAGTTAAGCTGTGATGTTACTCTCCCATTAGACGATTTCTTCTTAATAATATTTGTTTCCCCCGATTTTTGGTACCCCACAAATAAGGACAAAAATTGGCTTCAAAGTAATGCTGGGAAATAAACAGTACCAATTATTAATGGATAAAAAGTATTGCAAAAATAACAGGATATAGAATGTTGTTGAATCTTCTTTAACTGGGAATGTGTATCCTTTCAAACATTTAAAGCAATACGAAAGGTAAGGAAAATTTTCGAAAATAATTTTATTTTAAGATTTTTAATATTTTTAATTAATTTTAAATTAATCTTATTAAAATAATTATTTAAGACAATTTTACTCTCAAATTTTACTTTTTACACTTATAAATACAACACCTCTCCTTCACACGCGGTTAACTCTTAAATTTTAATTATTTTTAATATTTAATCTTTCTACAAATCATAATAATGGTATAATATTTTAACTAGAAATTAAAAAATAAGTAATTTTTTATATTTTAATTTTTTTATTAATTTTTAATTAATTAAAAAATAAATAATAAAATAAATATTTAAACAGTGCTTTAAGTTGGCCAATTCAGGGCGTCAACAGTGCTTTGGGTTGTCCAACCCAGGGTATCAACAGTGCGCTTTGGATTGGCTAATCCAGGGCACTGTTTAAATATTTATTTTATTATTTATTTTTTATTAAATTAAGAATTATTTTATTATTTATTTTATATTGAATTAAAGTTTTATTCTATTATCTTACAAATTTATTTAATATATTTTTTTATTTATTTAATTTATTTTAAAAATAATTAATATTTAAATATATAGATATTCTATTTATTTAAGGTATATATTCTCTCATGTTGTCACACTAGAGTATTATACAAACATACATTATAAAATATTTGTTTAATAATATTAATTAATATTTTATTTAATTAATATTATTAA
>CP135555.1:4368458-4431951 GCA_032402905.1 Khaya senegalensis | reverse complement strand
TGAATAGAGTAAAGAAGGTAAAGAAGATGAAAAAGATAAAGGTAAAAAATTAATTGGAAGGTAAAATTATAAATATAATTAAATAATAAAGATAAAATAGATAAATTAAATTATTTTAATAAAATTAATTTAAAATTAATTAAAAAATATTAAAAAAATTTAAAATAAGATTATTTTTAAAAATTTTCCAAAATAATGTCAGCAGATGCTCTATCAGAAGACATACGGAGGAGAATCCTCCGAACTCGAGCTTCACCTGCCAGGATCTCTGCTGCCTCTCGGTCGCTTGTAAAAGGCACAACCGATTGTCTGGTGAAGACTCCGTCTGGTGCTACTTACTCTCATCTGATTTGCCTAATCAGATCAATTCCTCTGATGCTTCGCATCGCCTTCGGCTTCACCGTCGTCAATCAAATCTATCTACAGATTTAGGTTTGAGAAGGAAACAGAGAGGAAATTGATAGCGCACAGAAGGATGGTGTACCGGAAAGAGAGTCAAGTAGCGGAGAATTTGATGAAGGTTGGAGGATTTGAGTGTAGATTACAAATCAAGACCAAGAAAATGAGGAAGCCTGCAGGCGAAGGGCCAGGTAATTTATTCCAATATTATCATCTGAAAAATAAAAACCCCTTTTTCTTTGCTCTTATAGAAGAAAATACAGAGTAAAAGCACCTTTGGTTATGCATTACAGATAAACATTTTGCTTTAAACCAACAGTGCTTTTACCGATGAGCATTTTGCTTTGGAAGTAAATATTTTATGGAGAGTAAAGAACTATAAAATTCACCTTTTCCGAAAACAAATGGCAATAACTGGAAGGAAGAATGAAATGGCTCCTTGGTTTGTGAAGTGTGATTTTGTGTTATATTCTTCTCCTTAATACAGTTATTGACAGATTTTACTAAGTTGTTATTTTATTGATTCACGGAAGAGGAAAAATTCAGTTGCTGCCTGAATGTATATGGCGAAGTAAATCTTCTTCAAAATACCGCTTGTTCTGCAAATTTAGATTAATGATTATGGCTATTGCTTGGCATTACTATGTGCTAATAGCATATCAGAAGTATGTAATTACTTGGTTTAGAAACTGTAAAAATTGACAACTTTTTTGGATATTAAGTGCTGCAAATTATTGTAAATTTTGGCTCATGGTGATACAATAATATGAGTGTACTTTCAGGCAAGCTTCAGTAGCCTTGAACGTGTGGCAGCCACAGGTTGTTAGGGCTAGACAGAGACAAATAGTTGAGCAATGTTTTGTTCCTGCAGAATCTAGATTGCATGCACTTGAGATGGAACTTAATCTTAACAAACAACAGATTGCGGGGTTTGAAAAAGCCTGTGTAAGTGTCTACTTCTGTTGATATGATGTGTTTTACATTTTTGAATTTGGAAGAGGATTGTAAAACTTATTTGTAATTTTTTGCTATTGTCAATGGCAGAGAGCGCAGAAGCAAAGGCTTGAGAAGGCAAAGGAAGAGCTGAATTCCATCAAATATAAACCTTTATGAGAGAATAGGTTGACAAACAAGCAGTAGATAATGAACGCTACATAAAGAGGAAGAAATTGAAAACATCCATTAATTGTAAGACAATAGATTCTTGTTCTTTCTATATCGGATAAAATAATATCCACTACTTGTTTTGAAAAGTAACCAACAATATGAATGACATGAAATTTAGGTAATTTAGACCTGCCATAGGCCATAGCTCAAGTAATAAGCTACAGAGTTTTGGTACTTTAGGTATTTCATGCCGAAAATTAAGAGAAATAGAGTTTTGCTAGCCCATCACTGGATTCTAATGCATTTCTGTGATGACTTATTGTGGATATCTCAAGATTTGAAATTCTATCTCAGTTTACTCTTAAGCCACGTTTGCAGCCCTACCCCTTTTACATTCTAAATACTTGTTTTCTGACCTTGTGAACTCGTGTTGAATAAACCTCACAGTTGTAAATTAGCAATATGTTATAAATTACTTTTTCCTTTTTGAAAAAGGAAGTGCTGTTGGTGAAGTCCGTGACTAATGTTAATCATCATCATTGACATAACTCACTGATGGGTAAATCAATTTCATCTTTTATATACTGTTTTGTTTCTAAACATGGATTCTAAAGCACTAACAATGATATCAGAGCTGGTAATGGATCTGACCCAGTGATTTTGCAAAATTCCTTATTCTTTGCACAGATATCTAAGCCAACGGTCGGTGTGGGCAACTATCATGGTTTTTGGTAAGTAGTTATGTTTGTGTATCTGTTAATAGTTTGATTTGGAGAATTGATGCTAAGAATATATGCAATTTTTGCCCTGTTGTACTGCAAGTTTAGAATCTTCCTTGAACTCATTCAGGGATGAATAGTTTATGGTATTTCTGTTTGTCTCCTGATGCAACAATAAGAGAATTATTGTGTCTATGTATATTGAAGTGAACAATGTCGCATATTAGATTGTTATTATAAATGATTTTGTGAGTATTGTAACTGGTTCAAATGATAACAGCTCTCATGGTAATAAAAAAAGTATGAGGTTCAAATCTTGTTTACATTATATGGTTGATTTGTATGTACAAATGCTATAAATCTTTACATTGTTTTATACCAAATGCAATCTAGATTAATGTATAAATGTTGGATTATACAGGAATTCATAATTTTCATGGAATTGTATTTGAATTTATAGATGGAATTTACTAAATTTTGTTATATATATATATATATATATATATATATATATATATATTCTTGTATGCACATACACAGCAATTTCACTTCGAAAATCCATAATTTTCCTAAATGAAGAATAGATATTAGATGTTAGATTGTATTATATTGAAAAATTTTATAAACCTTTTAAATATTAGATGGATTGAAATTAATAAAACCCATATTCTTCTCTCAATTTACAAACATCCTTAATTAGTTATAGACTAAGCAATATTTGTGTACTTCAATTCCTCTCTATATCATTCAGCATAAAGAAAATTGTTTTCAATTGAATCTAGGGTTGGATGAATCCAAAATCATGAAGGTCTCACTCATGTAACACAAAATAAGTCTTGATAAAGACATCAATAAATATCATCACATGAAGGAAATAAAGGCACATGCACCTTAACCCCTGTATGGGTGGCACAACTACAGGATCATGTGGATTTTCTCCTCTTTCTTTCTATTGTTCTTTTTACAGATTAACTGACAAATAGTACAACACAAAAATGTCGTCGTAACGCATTGAATCTTGGTCTTTGAAAAAATAAAAAGAATGAAAACCTAGGGTACTTACAGAGTCCAAAATCTAATGCAGTCCTGCTACTGGTTGCAATTAATTCGATATAGCATGCCATAATGTGAAAATGGCACCTGAAAAAGATAACGAATAAGTAAATGATCCAGCCAAACTGACTACATTTATTCAGAGGACCTTTTAAATTTTTTAGCTGACGGTATGATGACTAACTTCTCCTTTTGAATGAAGGCAACTCAACTCCGCCAAATGCTTCATCATCTGAAGTCACGCAATCTTTGTTGCATATTTTGGACCTCTTCATACATGGAATGGAAAAGAACAGTGGGAATATACCTCTCACCAAAGCTTGGAAATATAACCTTTGACATTTATACACACAAAAAGGCAAGTTAGAAATACAGCGTTTGGTTGACCATGCATGATATCCAGGTTAGTGTAAAGTTAGAAGCTTGTGGTAACGTTCATAAGGAAATTTCATACATTTCCAAGTATGCATAAACTGCACATCTTATCTTGATTCTTGAAGATCTTGTGGGAATATGTGTGTGTGTGTATGTGTGTGAAGCAGAGGAAGAGCTCCTACTAATTGGGCTTTTAGACATTCAATTGCAATAGCAAAGAACATGGCAATCAATGAACGATTTGAAAATGTCCACCTTGCGTTCTTTATGAACCTCTGAAAGTGATGATATGTTTAGCTTCACAATGAGAAAAATCACCATAGGCACGTAAATTCATCAGTGGTGTCTGGACTCAAGAAGGTTACCAGATGGTAAAAGATCTAATGAGTGATCAATATAAGTCGGTATTAAGGCTTCTAATCACATAAGTTGATTTTAGAGTACAGAAGATGGCCCATGTAACACATCTACAGATAAGCAAGACTTAATTTTAGGTGTTTGATGATTTTTCAAACCAGGCGTGGAACTTGATGATTGCGTAAACACAGTGGAGGTAGATAATATTCTCCATCCATCGCAAAGTTTGTGTAACACACATCTAAACACGGTGCATCGACAACCAAGCAAATATTTTTCATATAGACCTTCGCAAATATTTTCTTCATGCTGCTAAGCAAATTATGAGCAAAAACTAAAATTAAAATTCCTCACTGCAATAATTTTTCCACCATCCTCAGGCCTTCTTGCCAAGCTGACTGCCGCCGCTGCAGCAGCTCCTGATGAAATACCAACCTAAAATCAGTGCAGAAAATTAAATTAACACAAATACATCTGAGCATGAGGGCTTTGGTGCTCATCAAGTGACCTTAAACAAGGAGTTAGTTTAAGGTCTACACACGGATAAGGAGCTTTCTACATCTGGAAAAAGAAAACAGAAACTATGAAATATTTGTTCTGCTTAAAAGAGAGAACGTAACTGGTTTCCAAAATCTTCTTGCCAGGAAGCTAGAAATATTTTCATTTAGTTTTGTAAGTGACAACTTCTAGCTAAAACTTCCATAACAAACTGAAAAAAACAATGATAGCTAAAATGGAAATGTTATAAATGATTTAATCTCCACGTTGAAAGACACTTTCACATTACCAGCAAACCTTCCTCCAAAGCTAATATCCTTGCCTTGTCAACAGCTTCATCATTGGTAACCTGCACTTTTAGGTCAATAAATCTTCTATTAAATGTTCATCTAAATTACATCTTGCATGGCAAGAAACATATTAAGAAATCTAGGAATCAAGTTTTGTCCAAATGCATTATTCTCCGAGCCCATCAAATAGAATACAAATTCAGGAGTTGATAAGAGGGTCCTTGACTATTAATCTAGGACCTGGAAATGAGAAAATACACACACAAACACACACACACACACACACACATTTGGGTATGGCAAAACAAATCAAAGTTTTCAAAATTAGAAAAAACAGATTGTCTTGAAAAACAAGAGATGAGAACAGCATAAAATAGATCTTAAATACCCAACAGGAAGACCATAGATCACCCAGTTAGAAGATAATAAACTGTGGATGACTTATTCTTTATTCATTTATGAGGTGTGATAGACTTATCCTATATAGATCACCGACTGGAAAATGATAAACTATGCAGTAGCGATTCTTATCTCATCCAATGAATCTAATACGAAACATAGCATGTATAAAATTCACTCTTGAAATTTTACTTACAAAACAATCATGTAAGAGCAGAAACTGTACCTTTTAGTATAAGTTGACCAGATGATGTGCAATGGATATTACTCTCCTCCCATGAGTTCCTTGTCCATAGGACCACGTAACGGAAAACTGTATAACTTAATAGGCTACAAAGTGCTATAATAAGAAATTTAATGAGTAACGACCAAAAAGTACACTCTTGCAGGATTAAAAACACCAAATAGACGGGGGAATAATCGTTTGATGCATCCCACATGAAGGTTGATCAGATCAATTAGAGCAAAATGAACTGAAAGTTTCGACAGTATACTGATAACAATTCAAAAGAGACTTAAAGAGACACAAATGCGAAGCCGCAATCTGAAAATTCAGAATGTCTGATGCAACCTCAACAATTTCAAGTATGAAGATAGCTTTGTGAGTAATAAGAGAAAGTTGGACCCAGATGATTAACAAAACAAAATTAAATTGGAAAAAAAAAAAGAAGAAGAAGAAGAAGAAGACAGGAAATAGAAGGGGAAGAACTGTTTCTTACGTCGATAATCTCATCAAGCAATTTAACATCCAAGATGCTTGGCACATAGCCTGCACAAAAGTATTACAAGCTGTAAGCAGGGGTGATAGGAAGCATAAACTTCTGCAGAAACAGTACTACAAAATTAAAGGACTCAAAATCAAAGTCCACGGTAAAATACTTCCACCTGGATTTTCTGCAGATATTACACTCCTTCTGCAGGTTCAACACCAGTTACCTAAGTAGAAAAAAGAAGCAAAATTAGGAAACTACATGCTGTCATCCAGAAAGGTTGAGAATATTAACAGGATAATACAATGAAAGTCCAATGTTCCTACTTAGCAGGCTCAAATAATGCCCACCCCACATTCATTTCCTTGCGGACTTGAAGGTAACACTATTCAAATCTTAACTTAAAACTTCTTTAAAATGTGCAAGTTTGTAAGGCAAACTTATACATTAAAGAGTAACACCAAAATCTTATGAACTGCAGCGTACTCCCTATCAGTCCACCTTATTGGATGTTGAAATACCATGCTTTCTTCGTATTCAAATGATACGTGTTTGAGTTCCTCGTCAGAGTAAGGTCCTCACCTTGATTTCTTTAGTCATCATTTTCAGGAAGTACAAATGGTACCACCTGCTCCAATTACAGCAATAAGTGTCACAATTGTAAGCTACAAATTCATTAAATTTAAATTCATAAGGTTTAAATTATACCAGTTAATTCTTTATTATGTTCTTGTGATTTTAAAATTTAAATTCAAAAATTATAATTGTAATATTGAATAGTTATAAGATTTTTATTAAGTAAGAGATTTTTTTTAATATAAAAAATTTTATATATAGCAATGTGTTTTACTTTATTAAGGTGAGTTTTAAACTCTAAACTTCATGCATTCACATTTTTAACCACTAAACTACCCTTCTGTTTTTATGTAATAAAGGCGCATTTATTTAAGTTTAACCATTTTTGGTTTTAGAATTAATTGTATGAAAAATCTTAAACACCAAGAACTGAACTCAGGGCATTGTGTCAAGGAGATTAGTTTCTTAAATGTTAGGCTAATTGTTTTATTGTTTTTTTAAGAATTTAATATTATTTTTAATACTTCGACAATATAAAATTATACTTTACATTTTAGTCCAAAACTATTTTATTTGTTTATTATGATTTTAGTCTAAATACATACTTTATTTGTAATTTAGTTTTAAATTAAATTTAAATAATTTCAATTGTGTACATTATTTAAATTTATTATATAAAAATTTAAAATTAATTTAAATATTTAAAATTATAAATATTATTTATATTGTGTTATATACATAATTAAAATTTAATTTTAAGCATATAATTTATATTTTATATATGCAATAATATAATTTGTCTGATTTGTATATTTTTTATATTTTATTTTATGCACACAATATAGAGATAGTAATTATTATGCAAATACATTTAAAAAAACATGCATAACACATAGGCAAATAGAGAAATACCATATTAAGTATTATTGTTAAATATAATTATAGTATTTTATTTACTTATAATTACATGTTTAAAAAAATTATGTTTAAAGAAGTTCAATTTTAGGTAGGACCACTTGTAACTCCTTCAATCTTTTTTAAGAATTAACTTATTGTAATTATTAGTTAAATAAATTACTATTTATTACATGTACAATAAATGTAGAAATATTTTGAAGAAAATTTCTATAATGCATAAATATCAAAATATATTTGTATTTATATATTAAAATGTTTAAATGATTCATAAAAAATTTAATCTATTAGGGAATAACTACAACATCTTTAAGTTAAATTAAACTTTATATTAAGTTAGGATTACATATAGTTTAAAACATTAATTGTAATTAATTATATTAGATGTAATAAATTTTATCTCACAAAAAATTTTATTACGTTAATATGATTAATTAGGATAAAATATTATATTATTTTTCTTAATTTACCTACAAGAATTAAGAAATTAGATATAATATAATAATTTTGTTATTAACATATGTGAATCTATTTGAATAAAATACTTAACTCACAAATAGTATTTTATGTTACGTGATTTATATTTTAAATATATTTTATATTGATAAAATATGATTATATTTAAGTATTAATAAAATTTATAATAAGTATGTAATTTTACAGTATGACAACCTATAAATATATCTCATATCTACTTAAATATTCTTACACTAGTAGAACATAATTATAAAATATGAAAAAAAAAGTATTATTATATTTAGGATAAATCTAATCATAAAAGTTAAAATATTTATTATTATACGTGGTTCAGTTACTTAACATGATGATGTCTGTGCTTTGATAAAAACTATTGATAAACTATTTAAATCATGAGACAAAGTACTATCTAGTATTATAATTATAAAATTCTCTTCCATGAAATTTATCACTATCATTAGTGTGCGAGAACACATCATAAAAATAAAAAATATTGTAGCTTAATTATAAACTTTAAATATGAGAATGTATGAACTTTTTCTTGAACATTATATTTTGAATTTACTTTTATAACCATATAGACCCCTCAAAATTTTTTATAACACACATAAATATAAGTAGTTAATTAATGAATTAATGACCATTTGTGTTTAAGAAGAAAATAGGTTGATCGTTAAGATAAGAGCGAATTTTTAAAGTGCACATCTAACAACAAAAGAAAAATATTAAAAAGAAAAAGATTAAAAAGAAAAAGAAAAGTCAAATACCTGTCCAGGTTGAAATAAAGAAAGAATCAAAATATTTATTTTATAAGAAAAATGGGCATATGAAGAAGGATTAAATCAAATTTCATTAGTGGCTTATTAAAAAAGTAATTTCTTTTTCTCTTGTAAATTATAAATCTAATATGACTAAAATTTATCATAATATATGGTGGATTGATTCTGATTCAAAGATTCATATTGCTAATATTTTGTTAGATTTACAAAACTTAAAAAAAATAAGTGGGAACTGAAAGATTTATCTATTTTGAAAATAAAAGAAACTCAACAATAGAGGCTATTGAGATATGTAGTTTAGTTTTTAATAGTAGTTTTATAATAAATTTAAAAAAAAAACCTTATATATTACTAATTTTTCTAAAAATTTAATTTTTATTTTTAAATTTGTATCATATAGATATTCCTTTAGTTTTTAAGATTATTTTATGAAAATTTTTTATAAATATAATTTTATTGAAAATAATACATTATTTGATGATTTTTTTTCAGATTAATTTACAAAATGATATTTGTTATAACATAATGTATATTCATATTAGTGTAAAAAGTAGTGTTATGAATGAAAATTCTTTTATATTATGGCATTGAAAATTAGGACATATCTTTATAGAAAGAATTAAAAGGTTAATAAATAATAAAATATTTAATACTTTATATTTTATAAATTTTGAGACTTGTGTGGACTATATAAAGAGTAAATAGACTAATAAGTTAAAAAAAAAGTGTTAAAAGTAGTTTAAACTTATTAGAAATAATACATATAAACATTTGTAATTTTAGTATAAATTCATATTGTCATAAGTATTTTATCATTTTTATTGATAATTAGTCACGATTTATGTATCTTCACTTACTAAATACTAAGGATAAAGTATTATATGTTTTAAAATATTCAAAACTAAAATAGAGAAATAATGCAATCAGCAAATAAAATTCGTACGATCTGATAGAGGTAATAAATACTATAGTAAATACATAGAGGATGGATAAGCATTTGGACTATTTAAGAGGTTTCTTCAAGAGTATGAGATTGTTACCCAATACACCATACTTGGTTCTCTATATCAGAATGGTATAGCAGAAAGAAGAAATCAAACTTTAATGGATATGGTGCGAAGTATACTTAGTAACTCCAAACTTGCTAAGTCATTGTGGACAAAAATTCTTAAGATAGCTATGTATATATTAAACCAATTTTCAACTAAAGCTATTACTAAAAGACCATTTAAGTTATGGAATAGTTCGAAACCAAGTTTACAATATGCACACATTTGAAGTTATTTTTTTGAAGTAAAAATTTACAATCCATAATAGAAAAAATTAGATTATAAGACCGCTAGTAAATATTTCATTGAATATTTAAAAATATTTAAAGCTATAAATTTTATTATCAATCATATCATACTAAATTTGTAAAATCAAAAAATAATAAGTTTCTTGATAATAACTAACTTGTGAGAAAGATTAATTTCAAAATATAGTATTTAAGAATGATCATTTAGATTATTCTACTTTAGGTTGTAAAATGATTATCATTAACAGCATCTTTCTAGTACAAATGAATTTTAATCAAATGATAATTAATATTCAACCAAATGATAATCATATTTCATAAATTAGTGATACTTTAGTAAATCCATTTATTAAATAGTCAGGTGTATAACATACTTCTCGAGAAAATGTTAAAATAATATTAAAAAAATCTACTAGAGTAAAAAGATTACTAATTTTTAATGATTATATTGTGTATTTACAAGAATTAAACAACAACATTGGAACCGTAAATGATTTAAAAATATTTTCACAAATCATAAATTGTCAACAATCTAACTTATTGTATGATGTTATGAAAGATGAGTTGAATTTTATATCAATGAACAGAGTCTAAGATCTTATTAAGTTATCTAAAGGGTTTACACTTATAGGATATAAATAAAATTTTAAAACTAAAAGGATTTGGTAGGCAACATTGAGAGATATAAGGTTGAACTTGTTGCCAAAAAATTTATTCAAAAAGAATGAGTCAACTACACAGAGACATTTTTTTTCTTGTATCTAATAAAGATTTTTTCCATTTAATTATGGCATTAGTAACTCATTTTGATATAAAGTTACATCAAATAGATGTGAAAACATTATTCCTTAATAAAAATCTGGAAGAAGAGGTTTATATGAAACAACTTGAAAGATTATTTTCTAGTGATGGTGAACATTTGGTGTGTAAGTTTAAGAAATTTATATATAGATTAAAATAAGTCTCCCGACAATGATATTTAAAATTTTATGAAACTATTTATTCATTTAGTTTTGAAGAGAATATCATAAATTAATGTATATACCAAAAAGTTAATAAGACTAAAATTCGTTTACTTATTCTATATGTAGATGATATATTATTTATAACTAACAATAAAGAATTTATACATGAGGTGAAACAATTTTGTTCTAAAAATTTTGATATAAAAAATATAGGTGAAGCATTTTATGTCATTAGTATTAAAATATATAGAAACAAACATCAGAGATATCTATCTCAAGAAATTTGTATCAAAAAAATTTTAGAAAGATTTCTGATGAAAATTTATTCTTTAAGTGTAACACCAATTGTTAAGAATGATAAGTTTAATTTGAACTAATGCCTTAAAAATAATTTCGAAAAGGAATAAATGAATAATATTTTATATGCTTCAGCCGTTAAAAATATTATGTATACTTATATCTGTACAAAACCTGACATAATTTTCGCAGTTGAAATGTTATGACGATATTAGAGAAACCTAGATATAGACCATTGAAAAGTTGTAAAGAAAGTTTTAAGGTATCTTCATGGGACCAAATATTATATGCTTATGTATAGATAGAGCAACAATTTAAAAATGGTTGGTCACTCAAATTCTAACAACGCTAACTGTGATAATTATAGAAAATCAACATCTTGATACATTTTTATGTTAGCTAGCGGAGTTGTATCATCGAGAAGTACCAAGCAGTCATTGATTGGTACTTTTATTATAGAGGTCGAATTCATTTTGTGTTCTAAAATTGCCATTTATAGAGTATGATTAAAGAGTTTTATATCTGAATTTAAACTTGTGGATTCAATTTTTAGGTCATTGAGGATACGTTGTGACAATTTTACTATTGTATTTTTGGTTAAGAATAATAAAAGCAAAAGTCGAAGTAAATACATTGACATTAAGTACTTAACTATTAAAAAACGTATTAAGAAAAATAAAGTGTTCATTGAACATGTCAGTACTGAATTGATGATTGCAAATCTTTGAACTAAAAGCACGTCACCATCAAATTTAAAGATAATGTAGTTCATATGGAACTTAGTTCTATTATGTAAATTTATATATTATTATTAATAAAACTCTAATTATTTATTATGTAATAAAGTGTATATATTTATTTGAAAGAAAATATATTCGTATTGGAACTAGAATAAATATGATGTTTATTTATTAAATTAAGATTATTATGTTAGACTAAGAATAAACATAGAATTTATTTATTAAGATTAATTATTATATTATAGTTGTAGTAAAAAAAAAAAAACATAATACATCTGTAATAAATAGAAGAAAAGTTGTTAATTTTTGATAATTCATCGATATAATTTATGTATGTTATTTCTTATATATGAGAATTCAAAATTTGTAGGCCAAGTGGAAGAATATAAATTACAAATTCATTAAATTTAAATTTATAATATTCAAATTATGACTCTTAATTCTCTATTATGTTTTTGTAACTTCGAAATTCAAATTTAAAAATTGTAACTACAATATTGAGTGGTCATAATACTTCTATTAAGTGCAATATTTTTTTTATATAAAAAATTTTATAAATAAAAAAGTGTTTTATTTTGTTAAAATCCCTAAACTTAAAATTTTTGTTAAACATAATCTTGAGAGAATTTAAAGAGGCTTAGAAAACTTTAGCAGCATTTAAAAATATTAATAAAAGTAATAGTGAAAGGTTGGTTATCCATAACTTCCACACTTATTTTTTTTTTTAAGTTTAAAATATAATTTAGTATTGTAAGCTTACAACCACAACCCAAAGTATCCTTCTATATTTCTGGTCTAATAGAGTCAAAGTAAATTTGCAATTCATGAGAGTCAATCTTCATGCACATATTCTTAAGAAAACAACATTCTTAAAACTAGGTAGTGTCACACAAAACATAAACAATCTTTGTATTAGCCATATTATTAAATTATTAAACATGTAGACATTTGGTGTGTTCACAACAATTTTTTTAGCTTTATCAACTATCCATTTCAAACATTTCTCTACATCCTTTAAAACAATTTCTACTCCAAATGCATGTAGTATGATTCTTTTTTCAAGATTCATTGATGCAAGCATTATGACTATAAGTTTGTATTTCTTGGCTATTGCAACAAAAGCAATACTAAGTACTGTGCTTCCACTAATTTGTTCAACTAATGTAATCTGCAAAAAATAGAACATATAACATAACATTCTTTGTATATAATCAATTAAAATATCACTTTAACAACACCATAATCTCTAAACCTAAAAATTTTGAAAGGAAAAAGATAAGAGATATAAAGAACTTTAACATGCATTTGCATCAGTGATTATGTTAAAAATTAGTGGTTTACTTTCCTAAGAGTGATAGCTGCACTTTCTTCAATTTCAGCTATCATGCCTTAACAAATTCTGAGATTTTAACAATTGGGAAATAGTAAACATTAGTCATTTGCAACATATTACCTATATGCATGTATATAATTGAAAACTCGCACAACCTTACAAAGTAGTATAAAATAAAACTTTATATACTTATAAGCTAAAAGCCTCGTTCCTATTAATAAACACCAAATCGTATAACTTATTATTTACCATCATAAACAAATACTCACATACCACATCCTATACATAAAGTAAAAGACTGATAATGTGTTAAAGTTAACATCAAATACTTCTTTATCCGAGGCAGGATGTTGTTACCTATCCTTAACACTACGGCAAACTTCATAAATTTAAACTTAGCAGTAACATTAGCCACACAACTCTCTATAACTTTGTTGAGATATACTACCAGTGTTTTTTTAATCAACTATATATCAATTTGTTACAGCCGCTCAAATTAGTATAAATTTTAAAACATAAGGATTATCATTAAAAACACACACAAAATTTTACATTCAAACATTATTAGTTTAAAAATCATTTTTCAATGACGTGAAATACACTAATTTTCTAAAAAAGATTACTTTTCATCTTTTATCTATTTTTCAAACCCAACTTTACAAATGCAATATGAAACATATTATTTTCTTTGATTTTGGGTTTTGAAAACAATATCAAACAGTTCAATTAAATGTTTGTTTCCTAAATAACTCGACAATCCTGAGAATTGTATATGAATACCTTAATATTCCAATATACCAAGTGTCTAGCCTGACAACTTGAGTATGTCATCTCTAGCAGAATTGTAATCACCATCTATGTTATATTTTGAGAACTCAAGAAACCTAAAAAAATTTAACAAATTGCTTCCGTGTAGAATGTGATAAGTGATACTTGCAAGGTGATGTTAAAGCCCACTCACAATAAAGAAAAACTACCCATTATGTTAAAGCCCCCACTACTTCATAACTATATGATAGTGGGAGAATAGTTGAGAAAATGTGGTTTCAATCAACCATTAAGGAAAAATTTATAAAAGAAAACTTTTATTTGCAATGTGGTAAGAAAAACTAAAGGACGGTTATGTTGCAAAAATACACTCTTAATTTATTGAAAAAATATTTCTTTTTATTTTTATCATTTTTTATATTTCTTATTCTCACTAAAATATTCTCCAGCTAAAGCATCAAAGATTCTTCATACTGATATGTCGACACTTCTGATCTTTTTGTGCCCACAAGAAGTAAGATATCAAGGGTTTGAAAAATGAGAACATGTTTATTAATATTAGATGAGTGAAAAATTTTCGTTAATAATTGGTATCGTCTATAGGAACTAGAAAAACCAATTAAAAGGTGAAAACGGTGATTTTAAGAAAAGAAGAAGTGGAAAAAAAAATTTCAATGAAGTAGTTGCAAAGCTCTACAAAGATGAAGGTGTGAATTTAGATGATCACTTTCTAACTAATGAAGATGATAAAGGAAGAAGATTTAGACAAAATAAATCCCAGCCAAAGGAAATGAGTAGACAAATGAAAACCATGAAAGAGATGATGATGAAGGTTTGGTAGAATCAAAAGGACTAGGAAATGAGATTAACATAAGTTCACAAAAAAGTTGAAATAGGAAATCCTGAGCCTAAGAAACTCACGACAACATAAAAAGAAAAGTAGAAGGTTAAAGAGGGACATAGGGACGACTATTATTACCACAAAGTTGAGAATCCATCTATTTGGATAAATGAAAAAAAACAGATGAATATCTGAAACAAAAGAGAGTAAAATTAGGATAAGTAATCTTAAAAATAATTATAAATCTAAAAGAAACCTAAGAAGTCATAAAGAGTTAATTAATAAAGAAGAATTGAGGAGGATGAAAGTTTCACTTTCATGACTACTCCCTTAAAGGTTACAAGTTTTTAGGGTGTTAAAAACTCATGAAAGAATAAAAATTACTATTTTCACAGTACTCAAGCTTGCAATCTTTGCTTGCTTTATAATTCTTTGATTTTTTTCTTATTTATACTTTTATCTTCTTGGCTGTTTCTTCCTCGGTCATTATGGCTTCTTTTGTTTCTTGATAAATTATCTCATATAATGTTACATGCTTCTTTTTAATTCATACCAAAAGTTTCCCATTCTGACTTCTTTTCTCATTCTTTTTAAAGCAATTGGTAAATTATATTTAAGCTATTATGATCTTTTGATAAAATATTAGCCCCCTTAAATTCTTAGGTAAATTTATGACAATTAATTAAATACCTTTTTGAAGCTAGTTTTTTGTATCAAACTTGGACTTATCCTTCCAACATCAAAGAGAAAAGACAACACATTTGGAGCTTTCTCAATTTCTAAATGTACATCAATTCTTTGTATTTATCAATGTGCAATATCTAGTTTATTTGTCTTAAGTAAAATGTAATTTATGGCATCTTAAAACCTCTATAAAATCAAAATCCTATGATTTTTTAGGGTAGTGGTAACTTCACTTTAAATTTGTATACCATCTGTTTCACTTCTCTTCAATCTCTCTTCAATTTTTTATTTTACTCCTTCAATTATTTTAGCTTTTTGAACAAATATCCACGCCTTTCTCTTCTTTGTTGCATTTTCTCCAATTATCCTCTATTAATTGAACTTTATGAGTTCTCGAGTTTTTTTCTGTATTTATGGTTATTGCTAGGATTACCTATCCCATTTTCACTCTTTTTTGTTTTAGATATTCGTTTATTTTCATTACGTATCCAAAGAGGTAGATTCTCAACTTTGTAATGATAATCACCCTAAAAACTTACAACCTTAAGAGAAGTAGTCATGTTAGTGAAACTTTCATCCTCTTAAACTGCGAGATGACATCTGAGCAATGAGAAAGAGAACACCATTTTCCTCATGAAATAAAAATCAAAAGCATAATCAAGAGTGAAGAGTGGTAAGAATTACTAACCAACAACATTTTACTACATGAAACACGTCATTAAGTAGGATTTATAATGATATAAAGGATAAAGGAATGTTAGTGGCCTTAAGATAGATCAGGACACCACCAAATAGAAGAGATTAAAACAAGTATTGTGCTTTTCATTAGTAACATAGGCATGATACTGAAGAGTTTATAAAGTTTAGATAATAAGTAGATATGTGAATTACGAATAATTACTTGAGAAATTATGTTTGGAGAAAAGTTAGAGAATGAAAAATCTATTATTTCGAGTAAACACTAATAACAGCAGAGGGATTGACATTAGTCAAAAAATTCAAATCGATCTAAGAAAAATTATTCATAATATTTATTAGGCGAAAAAGGTCAATTATTCCAATATTGTTTATTGAGGAAGATATAAAAAAGGGTCAATTATATGCATGACGACGCATTAATAACCACACTCAACATAACAGCAACCTTAATAAATTAATTGTTTATAAACTTAGGGAGTTTAGTTAGTATCCTCTTTAAAGACACATTACATGAATTGAGAATAGAAGAATCGATATTAGAAAGAGTATAGATTTAACTATATGGATTTGAGGACAAAGATGTAATGCTAATAGAAAAAAATTCAATTACCAATCACAATGAAAGAAAAGCCTTACATGAAAACACTAATGATCAATTTTTCAGTCGTCAACCACCCAATGTCATACAAAGTTTTACTAAGGAGACCATTTATATAAAGCTTAAGGGTAATGATCACTATATACTATCTAAAACTCAAATTTTTAGTTCTTAATGGTATAGGTAATATTTTAAGTGTCCAAAAGAAAACTAAGAGTTATTATGACACAATGACTAAAATGACATTCTATATAATGATAAATAGTTCTTATTAGTTTAGAGAATGATAAGATTGTATGCATCTTAAGGTTTGGTTTTAAGTTGGCCAATAACAAAATTGAGTATGAAGCATTATTGGCAAGCCTAAAAATAGTAGAAAAAAATGAAAATCAAATAGGTATGCATAAAAAGTGATTCTTAGCTAGTCAACAATTAGGCAAATAGTTAGTTTAAGACCCAAAAAGAAAACATGAAAATTTATAGAGACAAAGTAAACACAATAATGGAGAAATTTGAGGAAGTGGTAATAAAGCAAATATTGAGAATTGATTATGCTTAAGTAGATTTTTTAGCAAGATTGGCATCGTCAATAGAAGGATAGGTATTGAGGACTATTCCAATCAAATATGTGGAAATGCCTAGTTTAGAACTAGCTACAAACGTTTGAGAAATAAACAAGATTAGGATGGTGGAATCCTGGATGGATTTAATATTGGCATATATCGAGAAAGAAAAATTGCTAGAGGATAAAAGTGAAGTAAGAAGATTAAAATATTGAGCATCCCATTATTGAGTAATGAATAGAATTCTTTAATGTAGGGCTTTTTCCACGCCATACATGACATGTTTGAATACTGAAAAGGTTGATTACATCTTGAGAGAGATTCATCTCGAAGTTTATAGTAGTTATACAAGAGTTGAATCTTTGGCTTTTCAAGTCTTTAGACAGGGATATTATTGGCCAACCATCTACCACGATGCAGGGAGAGTGGTGAAGTCGTATAAAAGTTATCAAGATCATGGTAATAATATCAAGTACTCGAAAAGTTAACAAGTTTAACAAGGTTTTAGTCACTTGCACATTGGTGAAGTAAACCTCAAGTCTATCTTTGAATTGATTATTGTTAAATTACTTCCCATTGTTTGTTATTATCACTCGCGAGACTTCATGTTGACATATCAAGTTCTATCATACAAAATTGGTGGTCTTTTTTTTTAATAATCTTAACCAGAGCTTTTATTTATACCTACTTTATAAAATAATATATACTAATAATTACATACTGAGCTTGTCTTTAGACTAGTAACAGTAGTTCACTATGTAAAGATCTAAAGATAGACTGGAGGTTTACTTCACCAACACACTCAAAGACTAATGGATAAGTTAAAGCTACAAACAAAATGATCAATAATACTTTGAAGTTGAAGTTAAAGGATAAGAAATGCGCTTAGGTTGATAAGCTACTAAAGGTATTATAGGCTAACAAAATGACAAATCGATCATCAACTAGTGAAACACCATTTTCATTAGCATTTAGGTGTTATGTTGTAATTCTTGCAAAAATAAAAGCTCCAACATATGGGATATTTCATTATACCGAAGAAAGAAATCAAAAGTTGAGGTTTATATATTTAGATTTATCAGAAGAGAAGAGAGAGCAAGTGAAAATACAAGTGGCAACTTATCAGCAAAAAGTTGTTATGTACTATAACAAGAAGGTTAAGGCATAATAATTTGTTCAAAGTGTATAAGAAGGTCTGCTTGAGAATTGAGATCAATTTAGTTCCATACATCTGAATTAGTAGAAGTCACTAGGGTAAAAGATCTCGACATAAAATCCCTCATTGCCTGTCTTGAAGACTTATTGGAGATGTGTTGGGGAATTAAAATCTATAAATTATGTCATTATACTAATGTTTAATAGGTTTAAATTAAGAAGACAAGCCAGTTTAAACACTTGGTTTAGTTAAAAAAAATAATAATAAGAAAAAGAAGAAGAAGAAATATAAAAACACCAATAATGGAATCAAGCTCTGTTCATGTAGGTATAATCAAATCGTTAAAGATGTAGATAAATAAGGGTTTCAACAACGAAAAGAAAAAGAAAGTAAATGCTAACCCTTTGAAGAAGCTTCGTTGATGGGATGTGCAGAAACTAGTCATTAAATAGTCATGATTCTTACTTTCTTTCTCTGGGATTCGAAGAGGTTTTGTTTACAAATGAAAGAAGATAGATAGTAATGGAAAGGAATAACAAAGGCATATTATTTAAAATGATTATAATACAAATCGTTAATATGTCATGTGTTAAAGAACCACTAGCATTTATGATGAATAATGAGTACAATTATTTCACGAAACATGATATGATAATTGGATACTTTTATAAAGCACGAAGTGGTAAGATATAATGAAATTTTGATTTCAAAACTTTTTAAAATTTAAATTTTTTATAAATGTAATGTTTGGCATCAGTAAAAATGATGAGACATCTGGCAACCTTATAAATTATTTTTATTTTAAAGTATAAGAGTGTTTAAAGGTCAAATCTCTTTAATTTCTAATATTAAAATTCTTCAACATTAGAAACTGAGAAACTCCCATTTTTTAAATAACCTGATGACCCCGAGAATTGTATTCGAATACATGAATGTTCCAATATATGTGCCTAGCCTAACGTTTCAAGTATTTTATCTCTAACGGAATTGTAATCTTCGTTTACACCTTATTCTCGAGAACTTGAGAAATCTGCAACCATTCAGCAGATTGCTTCCGTGAAGAATGCGATAAGTGATACCTATAAAGTAAAATCACCTATGAAATAGACCCACACACAATAAAGAAAACTACCATTATATTAAAATCACCCATTACTTCATAACTATCTGATAATGGAGGAATAGTTAAGGAAACGTGCTTTTAGTTAACTACTAGAGAAATGTCTATAAAAAAGGAACTTTCATTTATAATGGGGTAAGAAAAATGATAGAATGGCTACAAAAATACATTCTTAATTTATTGAAAAACTCTTTTTTATTTTTAGTATTCTTTGTATTTCTTATCCTCACTAAAATGTTCTCTAACTTAAGCATTGAAGATCTTTTGCTAGTACAACAACCTTTTTGATCTTTCTATGTCCATGGGAAGCAAGATATTGAGGGTTTAAAAGAAGAGAACATGTTTGTTAACATCGAGTAAAAAAAAAATTGCCATCAACAATGTTCTTTTTGGTAGCATTAAAAGTAAAATTTGCATTAACATACTGTAAAAAAAAAAAAAATCATTAAAATAAGAAATAAGAAATAATTTAGTCATTGGTGATGTTGACAATGTACAAATCTTGTTTTACTTCTTTGATTTGTTTAAACCTCCTAATATAAAACAAAGAAGAAATTTTGGCTAAGACAACAATGGAAAAACTATTCTTCTCATAGCATGCAAGTCATTTGCTAATGCAAATCTTAAAGTTCTAAAGCATGCAAAATGATAACATTTGTGAAATGTAATATTCAATTTCAAGGCATGAGTGTTAAGAATATGCAAGATGGCAAGTTATTAGCTGATGTGTCACATGCTGATGATTTGGAAGATAGCCCAAAAAAATTATACAACTCAACTCAGATGATGACAAATAAATATGGAGAGGATTTAGACATATATCTTTGCAAGAATTGCTACAATTAAAGCTTTTCAAAACAAACTATCCTTGTAACAAAATTAAATTCTAGAGTTATGATCATTCTAACTTGCATAGAGATGTAGGGTGCTAATTATTTCAGTTTTCTTGTTCTTTAATATTTAAAATGTATATATTTTAACACTCATGTATTATCATTTTTAAGATGAAATACCATAATATAAAATTACATTTTAAAATTCATCTTCTTTAAATTGGCATAAGAGTTACCAATAATGGCAAATAGCCATAACAATATATCTTAAAATATCATTATTACCTTAAATATATAGAACACTAGAACTTTTTCTTTCAACACATCTATTAAACTTACAAACAATAATTATTTGCTATGGAATTCATAAATTTTGCCTAACATACGACAAAATGGATTAGAGAGGTTTATAAATAGCAATTGAACTATTCCCAGATGTATAAATGTCAAAATAGATAAACAATAAAATATCTTAACCTTGAAAAACCCAGAGTTTTAAGCATGGCTAAAATAGAATCAAATGCTAATGATTTGGCTGTTATAATTAATGACTAAGAGTGTGCTTACTTCAACCATATAGTGTAACTCTTCAAAAGAGGTATGGGCCATTTTAGCAAGATTATTCTTAACTCAAACTATTGTTGGAGCTATGCAAATCAAATCTCAAATTTAAAACACTAAAAAAGAAACTTTGTCCATGGATGAATACTACCACAAGATAAAAAGTTTGGTTGATAGATTGAGAGCCTCCATAACCGGAGTAATAAAAGATGAGTTTGTTTTGTTTCTGATAGAAAGAATAGGCTCAAAATACGATTCTGTAATTCTTTAAAAGATGTGGATGCAACGCTACTTAGTTTTTAGAATATAATGGAGAAAAATCTTACCATTAGTAATATGAATATGCGTTGGATTGAAATGTTAATAACATACTTAAATATGGGTTAAGAGTATACATATTATATATATGCATAAATGGTAAATTTTGGATGAGTTTTTACTACTTACTTAATGAGAGATGATGGAAAACCTTTAACTGTGTGAAGTCTCCACAATTTGCACTACCAAAGTGTTTTGAAGAAATTTGGCCTAATAGGATAATATGAGTTAAAGTTTATGGAACTTAACTATAAATTAGCAAAGTTCAAGTATATATATTTGAAAAATTCAAGTCTTTCTACTTTTTTTCTTACTTTTTAATTAAAAGTGTATAGGTAATATGGATAAAATGATCATTATCATATAATTTTTATTTTATATATTTAAGTCTTAAGACTTAAATGCAAATATTTAGCTAACTTTTAACCAAAATACAATTAAGCATATATACATGAGCCAATGTGTAATTATGATAATTATACTTTTTCACTTAGGTCCTTAGATAATCAATATTATCAATTTAACCATATAATTTATAATAAATTACATTTCAATGCAAACCCAAGAAAAAATTTCTTAAACACTTTAAAGAATTCATAAATATATATAATGATTATATATATATATATATTAAGCTAAATATTATCTGAAAGGTGCTAACATTTACTCCTAATAATATTATCACTCTCAAATACTTTTTATTACCTTTGACTATTGGAGTGATCATATAGATTCATTGTAAAATAGTTGTGAATTTATTTTAAACTTTTTGAGTTTATTGAACTTTTTGATTGTTCAACGACTATGGTTAACATCTAATAATTTATCATAACTCCTAATCCATAATAAAATCATACTTTATCATTCCCCATCTCAATTATATATACCATGTAGGTAAAGTCTTTTCATTATCTAATCCCAATCGATCTATATGCGCTGAACTTGTCGCTATGAATTTTTTTATGTGATATTTGATCACTCTGACTAGAGCTTCACTTTTTTCAACCATTTATTAATGTTCGGCTGAGAACTCGAATCCAGATCGAGTCAGCGAAAACTTCAATCCTATTCGGATCGAGTTAACGGATCTCATTTTGACCATTACACGTTTTCAAATATAAACAACATATGACCAAATTGGCTTTATCATACAAGACGTAAATAATCTCGTACTTATTCACCATATGAACTATGTGCATCTATACTGAATTTGTTAGCGATGTCTCAGATCAAAGGACAATATCGCACACTAGTATAATTACACAATAAATTATTGACTACATACAATACCATGTGATTTATCGTTGTGTGGTCATGTTCAAATAAATATTTTTTTAATTATTTATTCCATACCAATGTCTTAATAATATGACTATTACATTACCTACACTAATATCATCTTAATATATTCACTAACAACATTTAGTATGCCTACTATGCAATATCATTGTTCAATCGATATCACCTTCGTAGAGAATAGTTTTGATAATATTACTTAATTATTAAATAAATTATCTAGATAATTTACAAATATACTTTATTCATATACATGACTAAATAAAAGAAATAACATATATTTGTGAATAAAATTTTTTTCTTTTATTAATATATAATATATGTACAAAACAAATGTATTCCTGAAATCGATAACACGAATGGTTTCTATGGCATATTTTAACAATATACAATTTAGGTTCTTTGCAAACTTTGCTCAAACTAGTGGATATTAGAAAAAAAAAATAAATTGGAACTACTCTAGCAAGTCTAGACTGCAAAATACCTCTAATGCCAACTTTAACTCATTTGGGAGAAATCAAACACTACAAGGCTCACAAGGTAGAAGTAGAAGGAAACTTGGAAACAAAGCAAACAAACTAATATGCCAAAACTGTAATAAGATTGGTCATGTTGCATTCAATTGCTAGAATAGGTTTAATCAATATTGTATTCTATAACAAAGGACAAGATTTAAGCAAAAGGTGTTTATGTGGCTGCTCTTGAGAATGCTACTAATCCTTCATGGTATTTTGATAATGGGGCAACAAACCACATCACAAACAACATCAACAATATGAATCAAGTGCAAAATACAATGGAATTGAACAACTAGCAATAGGTAATGGTGAGAAATTTGAAATTTCCTATGTCGAGCATGCAAGCTTTTGCTTACTTCGCAATCACATCGATTCACCCAATCACTTAAAATACATTTTTCACAAACCCAAAATAACTAAGAACCTTATAAATGTTTCTAGACTAATACAGGACAATGATGTTATTGTGTTATTTTGTGGTGATGTTTGTTTGGTTAAAAACAAAAAGTAGGGGACAACAATGCTTAAAAGAATGGCTGATAATGAGCTTTGCAAATTATAATTTTCTTTTTCATTTCAAGCATCAAAGAATAAATTGGGACCTAGATCGAGTAATTTAGTCTTAAAAAATCAAAATCAATGTTATCTTTATTACTAGCAAATTTCACTGTTGAAAATAATGATTTAAAGGCTAAAAATACCTTAAATCTCTAGCACAATGAGTTAGGATATCCACATGGAATAGCCCTTAGACAAACTTTTGCAAATTGTAAAGTTTTTATTGTTATTGAAAAACAATTCCTAACTTTTGTGGTGTCTGCCAATTAGGAAAGTTACATAGATTTACCTTCAAAAATAGTGAAACAAAAGGCAAAAATTTTTTAGAACTCATTCACTCAAATGTCTGGGGTCTTATTCCTGTAATATCCCCTTTCATTCATTTTTATTCATGTGGCATATAGTGTATTAAAATTGTCAAAAATATAAAAATCAACGCTTTCTTATAGTGAAGCGAAGTTTTCATTTGTGCAAAAAGTTTATGGAAAGTAACCACATAAATAGTAAGAACTAAAAAATATTATTTTTTTTTCTCTAAAGAATTATTATGCATTTTAATAAAAATAATATTTCAGATTATGCAAAAAAAAAATTACATAACAATGGATTAAACCTCAAATATATTATGCCCCACCAAGAAAACATTGACTCGACTGCACTCTCCGGAACTGCTATAACCGTATCATAATTACCTGAAAATACTAATTCCACAAAGAGATGAGCACACCACATTACTCAGTAAGATAATATAATACTTAAATAAAGAAATGAGCATGTTACATGAATTTCTATTTATCTTGGTCATTTTATACCATCACATACACATAGTTAAATGCATGTCAATATATCAATATACAAGTACAGACACGCCTATGCTCAATAATGTACACAAGATATCATACCATATCATTCAGAACTCTAAGCACTATCTCAGCTATAAATTATGTATAAATAGTCTCAATTAGAGTAATACTCCTCATAATATACCATACACAGGTTATGCAATTTCAAACAATATACTTTCTAAATGAATAACTTCATCACCTGTGTCCGTTTAAATCCTATTTCCATTCTTATCAATGAACACCTACATGACTATATAAAATCAATACATAGTTATTCGTATAAATAACAACTAAATGTCTCAGCCATATAAAGAGAAACTAATTAGAAACCGATATAACCGCACAATTTCAATCACACACTCGGTCCGAGATAACCAAAATATCCTAGGCACACAATCAATATTCACATAGGATAGAAATATTTCAAATATGTAAATATATACAAACAAGGGTATTAGTAAAAATGATAACACTTCTTTTGTATGTCATTTCCACTCTCGGAAGGTTAGTGATAGTAATTTATTACGTTTACAAGTGATCGATTATACTTAGAGACATTATGGATCATAGTTGTTACCCTAGGCCACAGGACCATTTGGAGGACAACTGTGGATTCCACCTACCCTTCAGGGTACCACAGTCTTAATATCATATCTTAATTAGAATCTGGCTTATAAGCCTAGCTGAGTGCAATGGAACATACATATCTGATCCACATATCCCAATTATCTCAATACTGATTCATTACCAGTCTATTTTATCATACATTCACATTATCTCCTTATTTTTACTATATCAAGATAACCTGACAGTGTACCATAATCACAAATACATGTCCACCATTCCTTATCTCATACTAAGGATTCTTTTACCTACATAAACTTTGACTATACCACTATAAGGACATATATCAATCCAATCCTAGTCATCTGTTAAGGTACATTAATAATAACAAACGTAAACTCATAACATCGATCCTACACCATCTCATAACATACTCTACGCTATTATATCCTTACCGCATCTTCAACCACACATATAAATGTGTATACTAATATATCGAATGACCTGTAATACACACAATGTGCCTTTTCAACAATATCCTCAAGTATCTCACGTAATCATTAATCTATTATGGACTCACATGTATTCTTTTCATTTCACAAGCATACCGATGGCTAGACAAGACTCTATGTATTTGAAGTGAGACAGTCTAGATATTGCCTAGCCTATTAGCTTAATTGGATTCTAACTTCCTTTTTCAAGCTGATGTTGGCTTTCTTTTTCTGCAAGGTTAAGTTCCCTCTTAAAGAACTGAAATTTGTCAAGGTGTAATTAGACTTCAACCGTTACCGCAATTCACAATCATAACGAAATCTAATTGTGATTACAAATAAGGATAACCCTAAACCCTCTTCTACATATAAAAACCATAACACAAAGGGAAGGTCACAAATGGTTGTATTAATAGTAATTCTCATAGATATTCGGCAATGGTTCGCTTATATATATAAACTACCCTATCTGCACAAGAAAATCATGACAGTCCCAATACCAAATGAAATACAGCTTGTTACTACCTCATTACTATTTACACAAACACAAGCAACTCTGAGCAGATAAAGATATTATACCATGCAATTTGAATCTGGAATGCACACGAATTTCTTTTATTATAAATCGGTCATAATTAAGTAAATGATGGATCGTAGTCATGATATTCACCTTACACTTTAATATATGTATATAATGGTCATTTGCCCACTCCGAGTCCCTCATACCGACAGGATAAATTGTTCTACCATGGGTTGCATATGCCCAAGGACGTCATAGAGAACAGCCGTTTCTTACTATGGGTTCGACATACCTCTTAGGCACCATGGTTTTATTATCATTTTTTCAATTGCTGTAGGTTCAACATATCCTGAAGGGCACCGCAATCTTATTATAATGAAACTACTCCGTTTTGAGCGGCTCTATCAGTGTAATGGAAAAATTATCGATCCATAATTATTCAAATTATACCACTTATCCACACATATTTATTCATAGTCGACTTAATCATGACAAAATGACCACTTTGCCCACATTAATCAAAAGGCAAGTAAATAATTTCATAATGGGCAATATAATTACCTATGAAACACATTTACTAGTCTTTATCTTCTAAAAAGAATTCATACGCATGGATTTATCATAAGACTAGCATTACTAAGCCATGAAAACATATTCCACTCCGACATATAAATACACCGTACCACTATCAAGATAAGACACAGAAATATATTCATATCCAAGCACATGAATACACCATTTCACTTATCAATACAAATCCACAAAAATATATTATCATCGATTATCATATATTACATCATTACATGCAATTCCAGCATATCATCACAAGTCAAACTATACTCAATACCTTACTATAGCATAATAATTACAACATACTAACATATACACACATGTCCATTCAGACAACATTGCAAAACATCAAGTGCAACATGTGCTCAATCATCCACTCACACGGGCATAATTACATATGCATATACAAGCGTACCTACCATATAAATAAATATATATATATATATATATACAAACATGGGACATACAATGCTGTATATGTATTTTAGAATACCTAATATAGCACTGCAGGTCAGCGAGGATAATATTACGTTTATAACTATATATAAATATAACACGGATACTAACACTTCTAATTGCACAATCATGCCCATTCCCCGTCAATAAGACTTTTCTACAATTCAAACCAATGTTATGATATATATTCATATAATTACAGGTGTTATAAATATTAAAATCTATTTGTTCCATAATTTAAAAATCATATATCTTACCTCCGGGCACTCGGTGCTTACGCGGATGACGAAAAATCATCCCGAAGAGAATATACATGTCTCAAATACTCCTCCGTTCGCTACGGGCATCTACTCGAAAAATGCACTGATTATTATTCATAAATACTATTTATAAATACTATTTAACCCATAAAATTTTGGTTTTTGTTTCAAGAACGGATTACACCATCACAATCCCTACGATGTCAGGATACTATTCATGGTGTCCATATGTCACAAAACACATATTTAAGCCTTCAAAATCATCAAAAACCATAAATTTTCAGATTTCAGGGTACCTACTTTGGACCCTCAAATCATCATCAAAACACAATTCAAATTGAGATCTAAACATACCACATTGAAGTACGAGTGTTGGAGAGCAAACTACTAGGTTCAAATTCTATGAAAACAGCACAGATCGCCAAAAAATTTAACAGAAATATAGCCGGCCAATCAGTCATCCCTCACTGGAATCCAGTGGTCGAATGCTGGATCTGGGCACACCATCGTGAAGAGGGCGGCAAGACGGTACCAGACGCGCCGGTGGTGATGGTCAACTCGCCGTGCACCACCATGAATCGGCGGTCAAAGTTCACATCTACGAGGCTTCAGGCATCGCGTGAGGGCGCATGGCGACGGCAATGGTGGAAGGGTTTGCGGCACTGCACTCACAACGGCCCGACGGTGAGGTGATCTGAGCTCTGGTGACGAAAGTCACTGTTTACAGGAGAGAGAGACGTGGGGAGGAGAGAGAGAAGAGAGAGAAATGAGAGGAAAAAAAATGAAGTTGTGTTGTCAGATTTTCTGACTCGTCTCGCTTATATAGTCGTGCACGCACGACGAGAAATTATATCTTTTCACTTCAATACAGTACATTTTCCCGAATACTGGCCAACTCTCTCTTTCATCAAAACTCTCAAAAATATTGTAATACAACTCCATGATAAGATTCTAAGAATATACGAATTTCAAGATGTTACAGTTCCATTTTTTTCAAACCAAGACAATAAATACTACATTATGTTTGTTGATGATTTCATCACCTTTTCTTGGTTGTTCCCTTTTACTCGAAAATTAGATTCACTCGCTAACTTTATTACATTCAAAACACAAGTAGAGAAATATTTGGACAAAAAAAAAATTAAATAACTTCAATGTAACTTGAAAAAAGAACATAAAACCTTCAAAAATTATCTAAAAAATAAAGGAATTTATAGAAAATTCTCATATCTTTATACTCATAATCAGAATGACAAGGCAAAAGAGAAACACAAATATGTTATAGATGCTAGTTTAATATTAATGGCACAAGATTTACTACCTCTAAGATTTTGGTGGAAGCCATTTAACACTATTATTTACCTTATCATGAAAACTTGACTCCTCATAAAAAGCTTTATGGAATCAAGCTAAATTTGTCCATGATAAAAGTTTTTGGCTATGAATGCTTTCGTTTTCTTAACCATACAATAGAAACAAAATGGCATTCCATACTTCTAAGTGTATATTTCTAGATTTAAGTGCATATCACAAGGGTTACTTGTATCTTCACCATACAAGTAAAATATATATTTATAACAATATTAAGTTTAATGAAATCTCTTTTTCTTTTAAAAATGACCTCTCTTCAAAAACATTAAACCCAAGTTTAATAAAGATAACCTCTCATTAGTAAATCATTTTTTGGTTTTAGTACACAACTCTAAACTCTCTTCTACAGCATATACAACAAATAAAACCCTTCAATCATCACTTTTCCAGCAAACTTCTCTTCAAACTTAGGTAACTTCATTCATTCACCATCTACACAATCGATGCATGATGCAAAAATCTCTAAGAATCCTTAAAATATAACCACTTTAATAAACATAACTAATGAACATTCTAGTCAAAGCCAAACACCAAAATTAATACCCTTTCAAACACAAAATAGATTAATTCTTACACACCCTATAGTGATAAGAGCCAAAGTTAAGACTATTAAACAAAAACTCTACCTTACCACTGGTATATCCTAATGAAGCTTTGAAAGATTCAAAGTAGAAACTAGCCATGAAAAGGAATACAATGCATTCATTCAAAATGAAACCTAGAATGTGGTGCTATATAGCCAAGACTTAAAATTAGCAAGGAAAAAATGAATTTTCAAAGTCAAGAAAAACTTATGTGGAAGTGTTTCAAACCTAAAAGTAAGATTAGTTGCCAAGGAGTTTTATCAAACTCCACTTTTATGAAACCTACAGTTTTATTGTAAAAGGTTCAATAATCAAGTTAATTATGAGCTTAGCAATCACATTCAACTAGAAGTTTAGACAATTAGATATTCATAATGCATTTTTAAATGGTAAATTATTTGAAAATATGTATATACATCAACCTAAGTGAATGGTAGACAAAACCAAACTTAACTATGGGTGCAAACTTACAAAGCACTTTATAGGCTTAAATAAGCACTTAGAATTTGGTTTGACAAGTTAGAAACTGAATTAATGTCCTAGGGATTCAAAAGTTCAAAATATGACATCTCACTGATTTTCAAAAGACTTGATGAATACATTACAATTACATTTATCTATGTGGATGCTATTGTAGTGACAAAAAAACAACAATAATCTCATTGAAGATCTAATTCAAAAACTTAGCAACAAGTTCTCCATTAAAGACCTAAGTGACTTACATTATTTCTTAGGGATTGATTCAAAAGAGTATATAATACACTCTTCATTTCACAGAACAAGTATGTACAAGATCTACTCAACAAAGTAAACTTGAAAGCGTGCAAAGGAAAAGTACACCTCCATGTTTAGGAACTAAACTTACCAAGATAGAAGGTTGTCCTTTCTTAAATCAAACTCTATATAGGAATGTAATTGGCTGCCTGTAATATACAACCATGACACGACCTAATCTTTCCTTCGTAGTAAATAAACTAAGTCAATTCATAAAAATTCCTATGCAAGTTCATTGGGCAACTTGTTCTAAGTATTTAAAAGTAACTTTAAATTATGGTCTAAAGTTTCAAAAATCAAGCAATACAAACATACAAAGCTTCTCTAATGCAAATTAAGGATATGGATAACAAAAGGTCAATTAGTGGATAAAAAGTAAGGAATCGTAGCTAAATCCTCTGCAAAGTCTGAATACATAGCAATAGCCTTAGTTTGCATTAAAATTACTTGGATCAACTCAATTTTGAAAAAAACTCGACATGCCTTTTACAAGAACACTAGTGGTGTGACATGACAGCCAAAGTGTTGCTGCCATGGCTTCCAATCCAATGTTCAATGCCAAAACTAAACACATTGAAATAAACCTACACTTTGTAAGGGATAAGGTGAACTTTGGAGAAATTGAAATTAGGTAAATTTTTTTTGAAGATCAAGTCATAAATAGTTTGATTAAAGTTCTACTTTATGATAAATTTATCTATTTTAGAGACAAGCTCAAAGTTCTCCCAAGAACCTTGAGCTTGAGAAAGAATGTTGAGAATATGCAAGATGGCAGGTTATTAGTTGATGTGTCATATGTTGATGATCTAAAAGACAAGTCAGAAGAATCATACAACTCAGCTCAAATGATAACAAACAAATGAAAAGAAGATATGAATGTACATCTCTACAAAAATTGCTACAGCTAAAACTTTTCAAAACAAATTGTCCTTGTAACAAAATTAGATTCTAGAGCTATGATCATTATAGCTTACATACAGATGTAGAGTGCTTATTACTTAGTTTTCTTGTTCTCCAATCTTTCTAATGCATATATGTTAACCCTTATGTATTACCATTTTCGAGATCAAATACTAGAATACAAAATTACATTTCAAAATTCATCTTCTTTAAATATGTGAGGAAGATGATAAAGCTAAAGCGAAGACAAAGCCATTTGGTTATGAAGGTTTTTGAGAGGTTTTAGATAAACGGACAGTTTAAATTATAAAATGAAAGATTGAGATGTTATTTATAATTAAAAATAATCTATACAATGAAAAGAGAAGTTACACTAAATTTTTTATATATATATATATATATATATTCTCCATATAATTCAATTTTCTTTTACCTTATCAATTTTCATTTATTTAATACTATCCTGTCAATTTGTATAAATTTTTTTGGAAATGTAGTATTATTGTATTACACAAATATGAACGAAATTGCTTACTAACTCTAACTAAAAAATTTTATCAGTTCAACCAACCAATGCATATTATATGAAAGTCAAAAAAAGAAAACACAAAATATGAAAGAATCAACCAATATGATCACTATATATCTACCATACAAGCTAAACAAATGAAACTCCATTTTTTTATCCCCATCTTTATACAAGGACATCACAGTTTCAAGTGTCAAAAATCCAAGTAGAAAACACTATGCAATTCTACAATGCAACAAAATTCTAATATTGTGTCTCACATCAAAAGGTTTGGAAACTGCAATGCCAAAAAATTCATGAACATGCCCTTTCACTAAAAATTATGCAGCAGTGGTACCAAATTTTAACCCTCCTCTTTTCCAGTAACAATTTGAGAGAATCGCCTAGACTTGTGTATGTTCCTCCTTATGGCAGGAACTTTTCGAGCCACTGCCTGCCAGATTATTTGAACAGCATCATCTTCCTTGGAAGGGAAATGAAATTCGAAGAATTTCTCAATCTCCCTCAATCTATCTCGCATTCGAGTCCATTCATCCTTTTTTATGCTTCTTATTAGGTTTATAAGAAATTTTTCTTTCAAGGCATCTGATGTGCGAACAAATATGCAGAACTCAGAGTAGTCAAGAATATCTTCATAAGGGAGCTCAATTTCATCACTGATGATGACAGGCACACAATGGCTAGCAATGGCATCAAAGAGGCGATTTGATGAGGGGGTGTCACCAGCAATGTTGAGGCAGAATTTGGAAGAGTGCATGCCCTTGCTAACTTTGTGGATTCCATCCTTTTGCACACTTCCAAATGAGAAATGCACATCTTTTTCACCTTTTAAAAGATAAAATAATTCTTGCCGCGCAAACCCCCCCTGAATACGAGGAAATCAAAAGCAAATAATCTTGCATATAAGCAACTGCAGCAAAAAAAGAAAAAAAAAAAAGAATGAAAAAGAAACAAAGGTACCTCAGAAGATCAAAACCTCATTGAGATCATTTGAAACAAATTATTTTGGTGATATTTATTTAAAATTGATATCGTAGAATGACATATACACTTTCTCAAAGTCAAGATGAATAAACATATACAAGCATACATATATGAAGAGCTAAAGCTACACAAGCACTCACAGAAGTAGGATTTCAATCCATTTTCCCAAGACTAATAACAAACCAAAAGATATATGTCAGCTTTCTCACAGAAGCCGGCACACAAGACAGAATTTGGCATAGGAACGAAAAAGTTTTCTTGGCAGGAATCATGGTAAATTAGTTACACGTCTCCCAGAAAAGGTTCAAGGAGTATATATACCACAGAAGACAACATAAGATTATCTTGTCATAACACATGCAACACAGGGCAAATTGTATGAAAAAGTAACTCTAAAGAAACTATGAATATAAAACATGGAGACACAATTTCCTAAAAAAGATTCTATAATCATAATGAAACATGGTATCCTAATTAGTTGATTTAATGATTTTCAAAACACATTCAAATAGAAAATGATTGAAAGGCAGCAGAAGATATTTTATCAGTGAATGCATGGATTTGATATATCAATTATGATAGTTGAATTTATATTAAAAATTGGAGCTTCTCTAAGAAGGTATTTAACTTTGCCCTCCGGAAAATATGATAATCAACATAAACAGCTGTACAGTAGTACATTGAGCAGCAAATATACAATACAAGTTGTATAAATACTGCAAAACATCAGAGTCTAACATTTTTCATGCTTGTTTAAAGAAGAAATTTGAGGAAAACTAAACATTAGTTCCACCCTTGATACATTTCAAACAAGCAACAAGGACAACAACAAAAATCTATCAAAGAGGAAGTGTACTTACATCTTTTCGATATATAGCTCCTTGGAAGTACAGCAAAGTTGGACGACTGTCAAAATCAGACGTATCATTGATGTAGGATTTGATCACATGTTTGTAAGGTGCAATCACGTCCTTATCAATATTTGCTATGTGGGGAGGATACCTGCCAAAATCTGCAAGAATGAACATTGCAGGCCACAGCTTCATGCGAGCATCTAACATGCTATTGGGATGGTGAGCCACAATCAAATGGTTTTTTCCACCAGACCTCTTCCACTCTTCTTGACTTGTCACAAATTTCACCAGCCTCTCTTGCAACACTTTGTTCTTGTTCGTCTTTTCTTGTGGATTTCTTTTGCCATATTTATTATAGCTCAATGACGAAAAGAATGGTACATATATAATGTCGGCTTCACTGGAGTTGTGCACTCTTATTGCACCACCGTAACTTGGGTTGTGAAGAAGCTCAGAAGCGAGGAGGTCCAAGGTAAGCCAATATTCTATGCTATGTTGCAAGTTCAAACCACCAGGATAGAGGGGTATTTTTTTTGTAATATCAGGCCAAACACTACCCACTTGTGCTTTCCAACCTAGAAGCTCAAAATGGAACTCAGGATGTAAATCATACATGTAAACCTTAAGTATTCCCTTTTTCCTTTGGGGCAATTCTTCCAGTACACTATTCTTAGCTACAGCTTGTTTTTCTATTGAGAGTTCAACATGATTTTGACTCTTCGGTTTGGAACTAATATTGTCAATTACAGCAAAGGGATTGGCATTGGACAACAAACTTTGGTCAATGAAACGAGGGCTGCCAGTAGAACGCAATAAAAAGAGCCAAGATAAAGAGACTAGAATCGATGTGATTATCAACAAGCAAAACAAAGACTTCCGAGCAATAATACCAAGGGAAGAGGCATTCCTCTCGGCCATTTCAATACTAATCCAAGAAATTCACCAAGGGTTTGGAACAACTATAAAACTGTATAGATGCCTTATATAAAATGATCCATTAGGCTAACCAGAAACTCCTAAATGTCGATCTTTACCCAAATTCCCCATAAACAGTACCCAGAATGCCAAAGGAACTCAGGTCTGGCACTGAACAAACAAACAGATATCAAACCACAGCTCATTCAGAGTTTCTCTATCAGCATTGTCAAGAACAAGAAACAGTTCGTAAAAAGAAACCAAACTCAGATGAAATCTAATCCAATCTCACCTATCCGCCCACTAGAAACGAGAAAACCAATAAAGAATGGAAAATTTATAACATGATAATGAATGAGAAATGGGAAATAGATAGTTGTTGCTGTTGTTGTATACTTTGTTTGATTTGGTACCGTGGAGGAAAAACAAGCACACACCAATGCTCTCGTTTGGGTTTGTCGTTGATGACAACTCTCCCGCTTTCTCCGCATCTATCAAATTCTTTTTCTTTATTGTCTGTTTTTTTTCTCTTGCCGGGTCACTAGTTGAAGCCTGCTTCACTAGCTCAACAATTAAAATCGAGAATTAATAATGTGAAACCAGCCGAGAAGAAACTATTTTCCCAGCTGAGGATTTAGTGGGCCTGCAAGAAAAAGATGGCAAAGAAGAAGAGCTGAGCTGGGCACGACTGAAAATATTTGCAACATTTGTTATGTTACGTTATGGGTCCACTTTGTGCTTTGATACAATCAATCGAATTTGGTCAACTAATAAGACACCTTCAATTATTGATGGTTGATGCAAGCACGGCTCAATAAAATTTACAACTTGAGCAAAAAAAAAAAAAAATCATGAAGGGTATATTTAAAATTACGACGACTTTTAGTCTATCGTAATCGTAAGATAAATTTATTAAGAATCACACTTCTATCTTTAAAATATACCTGTACAGTATTTTATAGGAAAAGTTATAAATGGTGTAATTTCTTTGCAGATTGTTTAAATATATCTGGTATTCTTCTGCTAAGCAGTTCAAATCCAGGGAAGGTGAAACTTGAGCAGAACCCAGCTGCTACAACTTTTTTTTTAAAAAAATTTTCCACATCTTGGGTTGGGTGGGAGCATCGCATGAACATATATATACAATTCCCAACAACAAAGTTGAAATTTTGAACCAATACCTTGGAAAATGGTTATGGTTTTGGCCTTCTACTTCTAAGGATCTGCAATGCTTCTTGATTTAACCGCCAGAGGCTATATATGTATACATTAAGCTGGTATGTAACTGGTTGGCTCACCTACCTCCTGTAACTGAAATCAATATTTCTTTCTAGCATTTTCTCACATTCGGTTCCTGTGATGTTTTCAAATTATTAAAAGTCTTCCCCAATCTTAGCTTTCAGCTGAATAATAATTTTTGCGATTGATAGTCAACAAAATAAGTTATGCGCACTCTTTCAAAGATCATTCAAACCTCAAGTAAATTCAAATCAGGACTTCTCCATGAATAAGGTAAATCAAAGACTATCCAGCAGTCTTTATAATTTTAGATTATTGTAGCTTATGTTCAATGTGATATATCTCCATTCTGAAACATGCAAAACCACTAGAAATCCGCAGTTTTAATAAAGCTCATGGAAAATATATTTTACGTTAAGCAAAGATCAATTACAAATAGCATGCTCCAAGCTTATCAGTTCCTTTAGTCACCATGGAAACGAAACAGAGAAAAAAAAATGTCCTTTTTTCTCTGGACCTAGGAGTGATGAATACTGATCCAAATTATTGGTTTGACACCTTACAAAGGAGATTAAATTAGAACTGGAACTGCATCTCTGGAGTATATTCAAGAGAATCAAGGTGACCAGCCATCGCCTTGTTCATTGGTGGCGGACCGCATCTCAGAATCTGCAGATGCCATTAGAAAAGTCAGTAAGTCATTTTTCTCTCTCTTAACATCTTGTAACATCTTACCAGTTAAATTTGTATCCATCAAGATATACACATGTTCAAAGAGATTCTAGATTGACATCCAACACAAGAATGATAGCATTCATATCACAAATAGTTTGAAGTTTTTACTTTAATATTAGAAGCTGGTGCAGGGCAATGGGTTTCGATCATTTCCTTCGAGATGAAGCCAACACCACCATTCCATTGTTCAGGAGGCTGAGAAAGTAAACACTAATAAGAAATGACAGTTTTCAAGTAAAATGAGCAACAATTATTATAGTGAATGATGTCAAACTTCTGGAGAATTTTGGATATTATAATTTTCAACCTTTTAGCTAGTGCTTGACTGATAAAGTTCAGTGGAAACTAGCCAAATTTGAGAATTTGGAAGTTAGCTTTATCACAGTCTATATGCATTATTGGATTAGCATTGAAATGAAATATAATAGTGTAAAGTAATGTGTTGCTTGAGTAAGGAAACTGACCTGATTCAATACATAGTAGATTTTGAAACGATTAGAGTACTTAGAAGCAAATCCATCCAATTCTTCCTGCAAGCACATCAAATAAATTAATTATGATCCACTCTCTCAAACTAAAAATTCATATCTCAACATTCTTCTCAACACCAATCACACATCGATCGTCGCAAAGTAGTTCATGCTTGGTCCTTCAATCCCACGATAAAGATAGTAATTGCATAGACATTATGCATAACATGTTTTAAGATACAGAAAAAAAAAAATCAAGAAAAACAACAACAACAACAACGTTGTGCCTGGTGAACACTAACCTTAAAAACTCAACCAAGCAATCACCTACAATTCTTGAGGAGAGTTTCTAAAGCCATTAAAGCATTTGGATCCAATGTGGTAGGAAACTGGTACAATGGTTCGGGTAGGACTTACTATGGAACTTGACAAGGAAAATAACAAGAAGCACTTTCAAATGGGATTCAAAGAAAATAAAATATGGTCTGAACTTCAATAGAAAAAAGTTCTCATGTGAAAAATTAATAAGGTTAAAAACTTGTGCTTAGATACCAACGGGACTGGGGCTTGAAGGAAAAGGGAAAAACTACACAGTAATCCTGGGGGCTAAACTGTCATACATGCCAACACAGAGGGAGTAGGGCTTATTTGCCCCAAAATTTTCAAGAGTGTCAATTCCCCATTATTTTTTCATCATTTCCTCAATTAACTAAATAAAAATTACTCTCTGAACCCTGCAATTGTGGCTTGACCAATTTTTAAATGTACTGAGGATCCCATATTGCTCAGCATGCCTACCACTATAAACAGGACCTGTCTTGGGTTTTGTGAGCTTGAGCATTTTGATAAAGCAAGGAATATAGCAACCAATCATAGAGAAATAAGAGTACAAATTACCTTTAAAAGAATGTCATCGAATGTAACATTGGCATAAATGAGGTGTACTTTTGTATCATCATTGGGGTTCTCTAATATGGCTCTAGCAACCTAAAACAGAAACATAAAAGAAACAATAAAATATGTGATCTCCAATACCTTCTGAAAGATAATACTCCACAACTGTTGAAAGCCAAGATTTCTAACAATGATAAGAATTATTTCTCAGCAACCTACTTGGAACATTGGAGTGATGCCAGAACCTCCTGCAAGCATTCCAAATGCTCTAACTTGGCCAGGTTGATACCTGAATCGACCCTGGTAGCAGTAATATTCCAAAAGCAGCAATCTAAATGAGAGATCTTTTCACAGAAAGGATGAATTGTACAACATATTCAAAATTACCAGAGAAGGTCCACGAATTCATTCCACAACACAAGATGCAAATTACCCTACAACTTTGTTTGAGAATTTAATATATGGAAAACAATTTTCAATGATAAGTATAAATTATTTGAAGGGGCTACCTCAGATTGAAAGATGGAAAGGAGACTTGAAATGGTAATTTTGAATGCTTCTTGGTAATGATGCCTAGAAAACATATGTTCTTTTGTAAACAATAACGTTATGGTATGGCCATCTAAGTAGCATCAAATCAACCAGTATATCCACAATTAATCATTAAATTCACAAGGAGAGAAAAGGATTTGATATTTCCAATTTACCAGGGTAAATGACTTGCATTTCATTGACTATTTATCAAAATTATTTTAAACTCTAGAGTTGTATAATACAACCAGAGAAATATGCATACTTGCTCAATAATTACTTTGTTGTTACTATTTAAGTATTTGCATCGTAAATAGCTTGTAGATAAGACAGACTATGATGTTTGCCAGGGATTGCTTTAAACTAATAGAAGGAATAACGACTTGTAGCTTCTAAATGATACTGCAATACATCATCTAATGTATGGATCCAACAGAAAACATTTTAACACTATTTTCTACTACCATAAAAACCTAAAATGGGGGGGGTGGGGTGGGTGGTGGTGTGGTGGGGGGGTGGGGTGTGTGTGTGGAAGGATGAGGGCCGTGGGATAAATACCCAGACAGCCAAAAGCATTATTGTGCACAAATATCCAAAACAAAATGTACCTTGGGTCCCTTCACAGCAAGATAATCACCAACACGCATCTCACGAAAATGGTGAGACATCCTTCCTTGTGGGTACATCTACTAACAGAAAAATCACAGAAAGGCAGCCAATTCAGAGGGATAAAAATTCAAAAAACAAATAAAAAAAAGATCATATATCTAAATAACCCAATAAAATAAAGATACCAAGAGAAAAGTTTTGATGTGTACCTTAATAACTAATTCAAAATGACCAACATCTGAATCCAGTGTGGTTGGGGTATATGGTTTAATAACATCTTCACCTTGACTATCCTTGCCCCTGTTCCAGAAAGTAACCATCATAAACAGCAAAAGAATACAAGAATTAGTTGAGAAAGTTAAAAATGAAACAAAATTCATCCTATCCATTAGAATCATTCGCAAACTCTTGATTTGGAGAAGAGGTAATGTGATGCATAGATCAACTGCAACAATTTAAACAAGACTATTGTTGATTTTGACAAGAGAGCAAGAGAAATCATTCAACAAACCTGCAACTTATATGCTGTCCAATCGGAAGACCCAAAACTGATGTAGGTGTTGGAAGCTCAAAAGTGAATTTTGCCACATTGTGGCTCAATTGTACACGTTTGACAAGCTTAAATTCCTTGAAATTCTCAGGATCCAAGCAGACTATAAATACATAACACTGGTTTAGCTAACAACACAGATGAATAATCTGCTAAAACATAGAGAAAAGAGCTTCACACATAAGCAGGTTCTGATTTGCAATTATAATGAAGCTAAATGAAATTGAAAGAAAAAAATTGTGCTACCAGTGAATTTGAAAGACAAATAAGACCAAGAGACAAATTTTTTCTGTAGGATTGAGGTAAAAGAAACTTAGTTCAAAGCAGCCAGTAAATACCGCTGAACTTGGGTTTGCGCATAGATCTCAATAGATTTCACCAAGTTTGAGCTTGTTAATTTAATGGTCAAGAGTCAAAATCCAATTAACTTTTGTATATAATAGAAAATTCGAGACTGCAACAAAGATTATCTGATTCTCATTGAGAAACTAACTACAACAAAGATTATCTGATTCTCATTGAGAAGCTAACTTTATAAGCACTCCTGAATTGAGCTTTGATCAATATTCTCAAATACGGTACCAGTAATTATGATATACCAAATCAAATAGTGCAAAAATGCCATACAGCTAACTTTTATAAAAATATTTTAGCTTTACTTTCAGGATCATAATGATGTCCTGTGAATTATGAAAAAACCAAACATCAAGTAAACAAGATGATTATAGCTGAAAATATAACTTTAATGGTAAAGAGCAACAACAAAATTAAAAGTGCAACGTACAAATAGCAGAAAGAAAGAATATTAGAAATGAAATGAAAATATATTTGCGATCCAATTGAATGAAATACAATCAAGGATGTTAAATACAGTAAACATTCTTCCGTCTAAAAATTTACAGCTACAAACAGAAAGCACTTTACAAGATGCAAAAAAAGAGGTTAAATCTTTTCTTCCGAACTAGAGTTAAAATAATGCAATTAATCATTATACAAAAACCCAGACATCAATCTGAATAACATTTTGTCACACAAACATGTACAGTTATTCATTATTTCCACTTCCAACAGGAATTCAAACAGATATCACAGAAGACTAAAGAGTCCATTGTCACAGTACATTAGTAAGAAAACACAGCAGACAAACATTTACAAAAACACCAAACACAGAGACAAAAATGAAAGATAATCCATCAGTATCTGCCTCTTCACATTTCTTATAACTAGCAATAGACGCACTCAAAATCAATAACATAACTCTCTTAAAAACAACCAAATTAAAAATACCCACCAACCACCAAATGCAAACAACTAGAATTCAATCGCATATGGAAGATTTAAAAATCCCCGTTCTAATTTTCCCCAAAAAATAAAATGCAACAAATTCAGCGAAAGGTCAAACCTTTAGACTTCTTAGAGGAAAACAAGTAGGCAGCACCAACAGCAATGGCCAAAAGAGCCACCGCTCCACCTACAAGAAGCTGAACATCTAAGTCCTGCAGGAATTCCATGTCCATGATACACTAGAGCTCCTCCCCAACAGAAGCACAAGACACACAGATTTATATCTATATATATAGACGATACTTTTAACTACAATATAAAAAACAAGAAATCGAACCAAGAAATGGGTAGGAGAGAAAATGAAGTTTGGTTTATTCCAGGTCTTATCTTCTTGTGCTCTGTTCTATGTTGGCTGGCGAGCAGCTACAACGGCCAAGCATAAGGGAGAAAATGGTATTTGGTGGTAGGGGTAAAGAGCGGACAAATTATTATTGTTATTATTTCTCAAATGGAAAATTTTGATTACCAGCTTTGGGCAGTTTCACCTACCTAGTTCTTGAAGTGAGGTATTATGTCACAATAAATAAATAAATATATAATATAAACTCCTCTAAATTCTTCAGTGGTTACTCGTAAGTAGAATCTATTACTTATTTTTATTATTTTAAATAAACAAATAAATAATTGTTTACAATTATTCTAATTTCTAACACTTTGTTGACTTGATTGGGAGGCTTGCTGACATCGATGACAACGGCGGCCTTTTTTTAATGTTTAATTCACGACGGCGCCCAATAGGGGTAATAGGGTAAATTGACTTGCTTTAAACCCACGGCCACAGCCGGCGGTTTTAAGTCCGCACGTGGTTTCAATTCACAGCTGACCTGCCAGGCGCACCTAGCAGTGTGCCTAAAGACTTTCCCACTTGGCGGGCGGATGTTGTACGATTCTGAATCCGTTTTAAGATTTAGACTGCTACACTAATCAAATTTTCACACGTTATATTCTTCCATTAATTATTTTAAATTTTTTATAAATATATTTTAAATTTTAAATTTTAAATTAATTATTTATATTTTATATTTTTTTAAATTAATTATATTAAATTTTGTTTATATTTTAAAAATATATTAACAATTTTTTATACCTTTTGATAATTTGCTCTAAATATTATAAACTTATCATGATAATTTATAAATTTAAATTAATTTTAGTATGTAAAAATTAAATTAAAAAATTAGAAAAAAGGACCGGTGAATTATAAGAAAAATATCAATTTATTTTTTAAAAATTTTTAAAATTTTTTTTTAATAGAGGAGTTTTAATTCTGGTTAAAATTTAATTTAGTTTAATTTAAAATAAAATTAAAAATTAATTAAATAATTAAAAAAATTAAAACTAAAAAAATTATTATATTTTGTTATATGATTTATTATTGGGCAGGAGTAGATAATTTAGAGATAAATACATTACAATATGAGAATCCCGGAAGGGTAAAGTTGATTGATTGAAAATCAACTAAATGATTATTAAAACAATATTATTTTGTTGTCAAGTAAATGATTGTTAAAATAAAATTAGTTTATTACAGTATTTGATTATGAAATAAAGAGATGTTAACCTCTTCATAGAAAAAGACTTGGCCTTAAAAAGTTTGTGATACTTCCGGTAGTCTAAATCGCCTTTTAAGTTAATAATAAAAAACTGTTGATGCTCTTTTAATCCTTGGCTATTTCTAAATTGATATTCTGCCTGTTAAAGACGTTTGTTTTATTCAATAAAGATAAAAAAAAAAAAAAAAAAAGTTATTCTTTTTATCAGCGTTACTTAGCTTGTTCTTTCTACTCAAGGATAACGATGATGCTATTCTGGCTATGTTTCTGGATGGATAAAACTTTTCTTCAGTGCATAAATAACTCAAGAATCATCTCGCACAAAAGGAGAGATACAAAATCCTTTGCATTCTTTTGACTTTAGCAAATTTGTAATACATTCATCATCGTGGGTGCGTGCATTTATTTTCAGGAGACTAGTTAGGTATCCTTTCTTTGTCTTTTTAAACTGAAAGTTTTAATCGGTTTAAAATATGAAGAAACAGACACATCGGCCCATGAGTGCATAACCAAAAGATGGTGATGGCCACAATCTCCCCTTACCAACTCTCTTAAGCACTTCTAAACTTGCTCCATCTTTCGAAGTAAGGGGAAAGCAAAGCTAAACGAAGAAGAAAACAACCGGACCTAAATTAATTAGCATAAAACTACACTAGTATCGTTGAATGAAATTAGAGAGGAAAAAAAAAACACCAATGCAATATTCTTTCACTCACAGGTGCAACAAGGGTGATCGATCTGACAAGCTTTAGTTGTTTTGCAGCTAATTCCAATGCAATAATGTATCCCATAAAGTGGCAACCAAATAGAAAGAATTCAATTGAAACGGAGAGATCACTGATGTCTCAATCATTTCCAAATGATCTTTCAATGTGTAGTTGCACTCTCTTGGCTTCGGGCTTCTCCCAAATCCCAAGAGGTCAACTGCAACCAATCTGTAATTATTCTGTTGATTATCAGATAAATTTGGAAACACTGTTTCAGTCCAAATTGAGAAAGACGAGAGAAATCCATGCAAGAATATCACATTTTCCTTCGGCTTTCCACTTGAACATTCCTCCTTGTCAGCTGCCCAAATATTTATCAAAAGGAAACAACATAAGTATCTATCTCAAATGTATAAAATAAATGCTACTTTAATTAATTGATTAACTTGGCTTGTTTGTTTCCAAAAACATTACATATTCTTCAGATAATAAGTTTAAATTTGAAAATGATAAAGGAAATTTAAAAAAATAATAGATGAAATGGTTTCGGTTAATTCTGATGGGATCATATTTAATAATTTATTAATTTTTTAACACGTTGAACTGATCCGATAAAAAAATATTTAAGTGCTAGGGCAAACAAACTTATTGTTCTTCTCTTTCTATTTGCATGCTGGCAAGTAAATCGTATTGTCAAGACAAGATCTCTAAGCAAATGATTGTTAACATAGAACTGGGGCAATTAATTAATTCCTGCGATAACAATGCATTTATATCTGCGCTGTAGCCAGTTGTATAATCTATATGGAAATATGGAATTGAGAGTAAGTACTTCTATTCTCTAGGTATAGGTATTGTATCCTATAATAGTTCAAACCTAATAAATACTGAATAGATATTATTTATTTTGAACACATAATTGGTTCATTACGAATTTATTTTTGAACTTTACAACGCAAAATGAGTCTACTTAATTAGAAGAATCCAAACTATATATCATATAGTTCAAATTCATCCGCTAACGATGTGAGATACGATATTCTCTCTTTTTGGATCTCACATTCTCGTAAGGGGTCATACAGAGCATTCATATATTAGAAGATATATTATAAATCATAACAGAACATCTACACTTCAGATTGGGTTACGGATTAGCTCTAATAACATATGTAACAATCCAAACCCAACAATTATTAAGTAAATATTGTTCGTTTTGAGTACACAACCTGTTACGAATTTATTCTTTAATTTTACAATTAAAAATGCGTCTATTTAATTAATAGAACTCACACTATATCATGAACCACTAGCGAAGTGGGATGTAACGTGCTATTTTTCATTGGTTTACTAATTTCTTAGAGAACTCATAAAACATTCTAAAATCTTATATAGCACAAACAAAAGGAGGAATTAATTCTTAATTACCTTCAGACAGCTCTCACTTGAGCACGAAGCTTCTGCTTTTCTCGATCACACTTCATTCAAGAACAAAAAATTCGCATCCACAATCAGACCACTTATTTTTCATCTCACTTCCACCCAGAATAGTCTCTCTGACACCTCATTCTCTTAGTTGCCAACTCCATTTCTAACACACTCGCATGCAGAAGCTTTGCCTTCAAAGAAGTTATCAAGGCATCTGAATATAACATAAAGAAAACTTTCAACAAAGTTGAGCCACAGGAAAACGATTGAACTAAGGGCAGTGTGAAAGTTGTTGGCAGATTCTCGCACCCATTTTCGTAGGAAAGTTGCAGAAGACATCTGAGAAGAAGAGAGCTCAAATTTGGTGATTAGCTAACCTGTATGAACTACTCGTGTAGATTAATTACAATATTATGATGATAAAGAAGAGACTCACAAATGAAGAAAGTAGGACTGAGGGATACGGGTACCTCTGAGGTTAACCTTACAAACAAAGAAAGTGATATTGAATGGTGGATACCGAATTTCACCGATTCCAAGTTATAAATTATGAGTAACGTTAGGTGTCTTAAAATTGCATACCAATTTCTTTTTATATGATGTAGTATGTGATGTGATATTCTTAAGTAGATGATTTTTTTTGATAATTTTTAGGATGATTTACAATAATGAATGTCACGATATTTGATATGATAAATTTGAGATAATTTATTAGAGTTAAATTAGTAAACCGACAATCAAGTGGGTTGAATTAATTAACGAAGGGATGCTATTATTAACATCCTCATTTTTTACCTAATACACTAAATAGAAGTAGAGCTATATTAATTAATCACCGATCAGTATAACGCCCTCAATCTTAAAATTTAATCCATAGAATCCTAAATAAATTCTATTAACATAATTTAACGTGCAAATGTGACAGAAATGAGAACTATTATTTCTGCCCTTAAACAGAAAATTAGTTTGAAAAATGACTTATCAAAAATAAAACAATAATAAACATACAAAACTATCCTAAAAATATTTATTACAAAAATTTAAATTTACTTGTAATTGGTTCACAAAATACTTTTAACAAATTAATATCATAATCAATGCAACTTTTAACCCATAAAATATGCAACCATCAAATCCTCGATCATATGTAACCTTTTGTCATAGTGGGAATCTTAGAAGATGCCTATATTTGCTTCAATTAAAGCCATTAAAGGAAGAATTTGTAATTTTTAAATTATGATTGGTTTACAATATACCTTTTTATCATATTGATAAAGTTATTAAAAGGGAAATTTGTAACTTCTAAATTATAGTCCTTAAATTGATTATAACTCTCTATTATATTCTTATAACTCCAAAATTTAAATTTAAAATTTATAACTGCAACATTAAGTGATCCTAATACCTCTATAAGTGTATTTTTTTTATGAAAAAAATTTTATAAATTGGGAGGTATTTTTCTTTACTAATATTTTTAAATTTGAAATTTTTATTATACACCATTTTGAAAGAATTTAAAAAGTTTAACAAGATTTGGCAGTATCCAAAAATCACAACAAAAGTAATAACAAGAGGTTAATTATTCATAATTTTCGCACTTAATTCCTTTATTTTAAAAACATACCTTAGAATTGTATGTTAATATTAGGTATTAAAGCATCATTTTATCTCTGCCTTATTGATTTTTATATGTTTTTTCAAAGAGAATATGAAATATAGTTGAGTATATTAAGACAATTTTGATTTTTCATGCAATGTGAATTTTTATGTTTTTAATGTAAATTAATGTTATAAATCATTTAAGTATTGAATTTATAACATTTTAAACGTATAACATGTGAAAAATGGCATCAAAACTTGTCAAAAAAATGGTTGAAAACATTTTGAGTTCATAAGTCTGCATTCAGGTCACTTTTGGTTCGGGTTGATCCAACTAAAGATTGAAGAAGACTTTAAACTAATGGATGAAATGTTGGTTCCTTAACTGTTAGGCCAAGCGCTACTTTTGTATTATAAAAGTATATTTATTAAATTTTAAGCGGTTTTGTTTTTGAATTAACTACATGGAAAATTGAAACTCCTGGTATTGAACTTATAACCTAATGTTTAATTAATCAATTTTCTAACCGCTAAGCTAGTTGTTTAATTTTAAAATTAGAATACATTTATTGTTTTATAAGTGTTTTAATAAATTAAACTCAAACCCATTGAGAATTTTATTTTATTTTTAATGTTAGATAAAATTAAATTATACTTTGCAATTTAGTTCAAAAATCTATTTTTTATTTATTATGATTTTAATCTAAATATATACTTTTTGTATAATTTAGTTTTAAATTGAATTTAAATAATTTCAATTATGCATATTATTTAAGTTTATTATATGCAAATTTAAATTTTATTTAAATATTTAAATTTATGCATACTATTCATATTATGTTATATATTGTTAAGATTTAATATTTTATTCTAAGTATAGAATTTATGTTTTATAAATGTTAAAGTATAGTTTACTTAATTTATATATTTTTAAATTGCATATGCATTATAGAGACAATAGTTACTATGCAAAATTTTATAATAAAAATATATATAAAACTTAGACTAATAGAAAAATATCAAATTAAGTATTATTGTTGGATGTAATTGTAATATTTTATTTATTTCTATTTACATATCTGAAAAATTATGTTTTAAAAAGTTGAATTTTAAGTGGGATCACTTGTGACCCTTTAATTTTTCATAGGAATTGATCTATTGTGATTTTTAATTGAATAGATTACTCTTTATTTATATATACAATAAATGCATAAATATTTTGGAATAAATTTTTATAAGGTGTAAATATTAAAATATATAAATATATATTAAAATATCTAAGTGATGTATAAAATTTAATCAATTAGAGAGTAACTATAGTATCCCTAAGTTAAATAAAATTTTATATTAAATTAGAGTCACATATGATTTAAGACATTATTTATAATTAATTATACTAGACATGATAAATTTTATTCCACAAGAAATTTTAATTTACCTACAAGAGTTAAGAAATTAAATATAATATAATAGTTTTATCATAAAAATATGCGAACCTATTTGAATAAAATACTTAACTCACAGACAGTATTTTATATCATGTGATTAATATTTTAAATATATCTTATATTGATAAAATATAATAAAATTTAAACATCATCATAAGTATGTATTTTTACAGTATTACAACCTACAAACATATCTGATATCAATTTAAATATTTTTAAACTATTAAAATATAATTATAAGATATGAAAAGAGAAAATATTGTTATATTTAAGGTGGTAGGATATAAATTATACTATACTAAAAGATGAACTACCACTTAGTACTAATGTTGGTATTACAGTACAAATTAAATTTTATGAATACTAAGAGCAATCTAATCACCTCAATGTAATATTCATAAAAACTAAAATTTCTAATACCATATATGATTCAGTCACCCAGTATAATGATCTGCGTGCTTTAATGAAAATTATTAATGAATAGTTTGAATCAGTAGACAAAGTACTAGCCAATACTTTGATTATAAATTTCTCTATTGTGAAACTCACATCATCAATGGAGTACAAAAGCATATTATGAAAATAAGAAATATTACGGCTCAATAGAAAACTTTACACGTGACAATATTTGAATCTTTCCTTATACATTATATTTTAAATTTACTTCTACAACTACTTGAACTCTTCAAAAATTTTTATAACACATATAAAAATAAAGAGTCTATTAATAAATTAATGATTATGTGTATTTAAGAAGAAAAGAGGTTGATTATAGAGATAGGAGCAAATTTTGAAAGTGCACATTTAGTAACAAAGGAAAAGATTAAGAAGAAAAGTAAAAACAAAATCCCTACTTAAACTAAAATAAAGAAAAAATTCAAATGATTTTTTTGTAAGAAAAAGAGGTATATGAAGAAGGATTAAATTAAATTTCAATAATGGCTTTTAAAAAATGATATTTTTATTTCTCTTATAGGTAATGAATTTAATATGGTTCAATAATCTACATTATGAATATTTTGTAGAACTTACAAAAACCTTAGAAAATCAGTGAGAACTGAGTATTTTATCTATTTTAGAAATAAAATAAGTTCAATCGTAGAAACTATTAAAACATTTAGTTTAGTTCTCAATAATGGTATTTTAATGACTTTAGAAAAGTTTTTTTTTATTTCTAGGTTCTTAAGAAATTTAATTTCAATTTCAAAACTTGTACCATCTGAATATTCATTCAATTTTTTGAATAATTCAATTGATATATATTTTAATTCTAAATGTGTTAAAAATGGTACATTTTTAACAGTTTTTATCATGTTAATTTATAAAACAATACTTATTTTAATGTAATGCATATCTATGTTGGTGTTGAAAGATGTATAATGAATGAAAAATTTTCTATGTTATGATATCGAATATTATGACATATCTTCATAAAAAAAAATTAAAAGACTAGTAAGTAATCAAGTTTTTTTTTAACCTACAAAACTTAAATCACATGAAAACATTAAAAATGAACATATATAACTTTATAAATATTTTTTAATCACGTCAAAATCTTAAATCCTGAGGAACTATAAAATAATAAAAGTTTAACCAATTTATCTACTATACACTTAAATCTCTAATCATATAGAAATTATAATAAATTATAGTGAGTTTCAAACTTACTAAGTATACTAATTTTTTATATACAAAAAATACATACATACATACTTATATATAATGCATACACATGATATGGTATGAGATGAAATCATATTCATTTCAAAAATTTCATAATACTTAAAATTTTAAAAGAATTTTTCAAAATTTTTTAAGAATATCTTCTTTTAACTACTATTTAAAAGAACTTCACATATTACCTATTACTGACATATCGTATGTGGAATAAGCGTAAGTGAAGCTTATAATTTTAAAAATAATAAATATTAAAAACAATATATGATTTCATGAATTTATCCACTATCTTATATTATTTTTGTAGAAACTTTATTTTTCTCCTATTATCACAATAAACAATAATTTTTAATTTTTAATTATAAAAACTTAAGATATAAGCACCCTAAATCATTTTATAAACCTTTCTAATTTTCATCTTTTATGCATCGTATATAACCATAATTATATGCTAAACTTTTAATAATCTTTATTAGCATAAAAAATAAGAAAACAATTTTAGACTTAACTTCAATATCCAAATCTCTTTGTATAAAACTCTAACTTCTTTTGAAACAAACATATATTTTATGAGGAGAACGCTTATCATAAAAAAAATAAATAAAAACATATTTATATTTTAGAGTTTTTCTTGTGATTTAGGAAAAGCATAATACTAAATAATATAACTTTATTATGGACTCTTATTACTAAATAAACCAAATTCATAATAATAGCCCATAAAATTCTTGGTTCATAAAAGTTTTATTAAAATAAATTTATTAATTTAATAAATTATATTTTCAATACTATAATATTATTTATGATTTATGGGTGTTACAGTTGTTTCAATCCAAAATGAGTAAGATCAGAAAAATCCATGTAATATCACATTTTCCTTGGTTTTTCCACTGGATCCTTCCATGTCAACTGTGTCAAATATACCCAAGTATGAATGTCTGTGGTTGCAATCTTAATAATCACAAATGATCAATATTTATAACTTCTAAATCGACTTATTACCTCAACACATTATTAAATATTTGATGGCGCATTATTCAGAATAAAAGAATTAGGACAATTACTTGTTATTAACAATTAAACAGTTGTAAAGAACTAGGACCATAAAAATTCATGTTAGTCATTTTAGAGAATTAGGATGATTGTTTTCTGGAATTTAATGTTTTATACACATATTCGTGAACTAAATTAGTTAATATATTCATTGAAGAGAAGAACACAGTTTGCTAAATGTTATCAGATCACTAAGCAAATGATTGTCAGCGTATCACTGGAGCAATTAATTCCTAAGTACACTTTGCTCTGCGACAAATGCTGCACTTATATATATGTACGTGTAGCCAGTTGTATCAACAATATTGAATAAATCGAGAGTGGGCACTCTTATCATTTTCAGCAACTTCTAATGAACCTAATAATTCCTAAACAAGGTTTAGAGGCCGCAAACTCGACACCCCGAATCAAGCTGCCCCTAATCTATGTATATATATCCTGATTAAGACATAAAATGGCAATTATTTGTTGAAGCACACAGTAATGAAACTAAGAGTATTATCGATTGTGAAGGTTTTTAAAATTGACATTTTGTAGAAACATATTTAAAATTGACATTTTATAAAAACATATTTTTGTTACATATTTTTGTTGCAATAAGTTGGACAATTTATTATACATCTAAATTTAATCTGCATATGTAAGGAATTTAAATTTATTAATTATTTTAGACAAAGCATAGAAGTATGAACTTCAAATATAACTAAAAAATTTATGTTGGCAATTCGACAATTCAAAAAAAAATTATTTGAAAACAAGTATTTTAATTAGGAAAAACACCTTTCTATTTAGGAAGATTTATTCTTTTTAGGTTTAAGTAGTAAAAAACTTTAATAGAAAAGACTTAGAGTTTTATTATAAATATATGTTTATTTTCAAAATAGAGGCAAACCTTGGACGAGCCTAATAAAGAGCCTTATGCGTGATTTTTGTTCTTTGTTCTTTTTGTTTTATTTTTGAAGTTGTTCATGTTTTCTTTAATACTTTAAAATAAAATCAATATTCTTCAATTGATATTTTGATCTTAGATAGTGTTTTCTTAAATGTTATTAAGACATTTTAATATTGTTCTTTAAAACAAACAAGATATTTCTAAGGAGGAGGATTTGATCTAATTGAAAGGAGTCCAATGACACTTAATAAGGGGATCATGTTGAATTTATTGAAAGGATTTCAACATCATACAAGTGAGAGAATATCACAAAGTCAAAAAATTTTGATGTATCAAATGAGAAAATCTCACAGAATAAATGTATAAAATGAGAAAATCTCACAAAATAAATATACCATGAAACAACATAAAGTGAGAATCTCAAGAGTATTTAATTTTGTTTAAAGTGTTTGTATCATTTTGATTTCTTAATGGATTATTTTTATGTGAGTGTGCTCTCACGAACATGAAATTAAAAAATTCTACATCGCTAAAATTTTTTCTCCTTTATTTACTTGCCTTATGGTTTATTATTTTAAGTAATTAGATAAATTAATTACAATCACCAAATATTTGCTAAAACAAATTTAATATTAATCAATGGATCAGTTGCAAACCAACAACAATGAAACTTAATTTCAATCGTTTTTCTACAAAGACGTATGAAACAAAACCGCTCTAACTTTTTCATCGGTCTATTTGCTTAGGAATTCACCAAGTTAATAAGTTAAAAGTTAAGTTCTTACAAGCATATTTAGAAAATTATAAAAAGAAAAAGAATTCGGCACAATCAATTCCACCTTCTATTTTCTTGGAATCAACTCCACCTTCTATTTTCTTGGAATCATCCCATTTACTTGTAATTATTTCCCTTAAAATATTTTTCCTTCCACGCAAAGTCTCTGACACCCTATATTCTTCAGTATTGCAAACTCAATTTCTTACACACTGGTATGCAGGAGCTTTCCCTTCAAAGAATTTATCAAGATATCTGAATATAACACACATAATAACTTCAACAAAGTCAAGGCCGGAAAATAATGAAGCTGAGGGCATTGTGAAGGTATGTGGCGCATTTTCTTGCCATTTTCCTTGGAAATCTACAGGAGACATCAAGGGAAAATGAAAGAAGAAGCTAGCTAAATCCGGCGATTAGTTCGCATTCATCAATTACTCGTGTAGTTTAGAAATGCAGAAAGTGAGAATGATGGATCCCAAATCCCTCGAAGGTGTAGATAATACAGATAGTATGAGCTGTCAATATTCTTAATTGAATAATAAATAAACTGATAATCTAATGAGCACTAGAGGGGATAACGTGTTCAATATTTAATTAACGTAAGCATCATGTAAATGATATCCTTTTATAGCTGAGAATCTTTTTGAAAAATAACCGTGTATGCTAATTTAAATCAATAAATATATATATATATATAATTAAATATTTAATACTTATACAGAGAATGATAAACTATATATGAATGGAAAAATAAACGATGGAGAGTGTATAAGAAATTTTCATTATTCGTGTGTAAATATAAACAGATATCTAAAAATTTTTCATATATCTCTTTTATTAATTAAAATATAAAAAGAAATAACTTTTTTTTTTTTACGAGATTTCTATTATCAGTCATCCAAAATCACAAAAGTGTTCGAGCTTAATTTGTTTGCAAAAGAGAAAACTTTCTCCTCATTACAAATTTGTAACTAAAAATTAATCAAATCACAAAATCTTTCGTTGTGAATAGTATGATAAAAATATTCAATTTATCTTTGATTAGGTTGATAATATTTAAATTAATAAAAAAAACTATTATTATTATCTTTATTACTATGATTGTTGTTTTAAATTAAAAACATATATATATATATAAAGCAAACATTTTTTATATAATTTGTGGGTGTTATTTTAATTATAAAATTATTTTTATTTATATTGCACAAAGTTGCACAGTTTTTTTATATTGATTAATAAATAAATAACAAAATCTTCTATTGTGAGGCATGCATGCAATATCTTAGATTGAGTTAATTATTCACGAAGAGAGAGAACTAGTAGAAAATGTTGGCATAATTATTCTATTGTAATTTTATCGGCCTAAGTAATTCCACAAAACAGTAATTAACCACATAAATGAGGAATTTTTCTTGTTAAAAAGTTGTTGTCAAAATCAAAGAACATGAAGAAAGAAAAAAGAATAATTAACTTATAATTCATCTTGATCGTTTAAATAACGTGGTAATAGATTTGAGGTCATTTGAAGTATGCAACTTCCACCTTTTCTTCGAACGGCCAACTTTTCATTGAAGTAATCATCTCCTACTTCTTTCTCAATTAGAAAAAGAAGTTGGAAGTATCAAGACGATGCCCATACTTGCTCCAAACTCTGCGCAAATTCCTTGTTTCTACGAAGAATGACAGAGTTGTGGTTGGCGTTTGCAATGATGTTAATCTCAGCATCTGGAACCTTATTCTTTATGTAGTGGCTGCACATTACAGGAACAGTTTTATCCCGATCACCATGAACAACACGCACTTTTACTCCTGACTTCACCAATGTTTCCAAATAAGCATCGAGATATCTTGCTGTGCCACATATCACATTGTGCATGCTAAGCCAAGCTGATTGATGCGTGTGCTTTGTCAAGTCCATAATCAGAAAATGCAAATCCCTGCAATAAGAAAACTCTTTATTTATGGATATTTATTGAGATTAATGCTCCTAACTTAGAATCTTTAAGGTTTAAGGCATGCCTTGTAGATGTTGATTACTTAAACAATGACATTGCTAACAATTTTATATTACCTTTTTCGAGTGAAAAGCTTAAGGATACTCTCCCATGTCCTGTGATTCCGGCAAATGAGGAAACAGACACATCGGCCCAGGTGCTCGTACCACGACATGAGTGCAGAACCAAACGATGATGGTGGCCACAATCTCCTCTCACCAACTCTCTTAAGCACTTCTAAACTTGCTCCATCTTTTGAAGCAAGGGGAAAGCAAGGCTAAATGAAGAAGAAAACAGCCGGAATTAAATTAATTAGCATTGAAATACATCTATGTCATTGATTGAAATTAAAGAAAAAAAAAACCCACAATGCAATGCAATATTCTTTCACTCACCGGTGCAACGAGGGTGATCGATCTGACAAGCTTTGAGTGTTTTGCAGCCAAGGCCAATGCAATAATGCAACCCATGGAGTGTGCAACCAAATGGAAAGAATTCAATTGAAATGGAGAGATCACTGATTTCTCAATCATTTCCAAATGATCTTTCAATGTGTACAAGCAGTCTCTTGGCTTCGGGCTTCTCCCAAATCCCAAGAGGTCAACTGCGAACAATCTGTAATTATTCTGTTGATTATTAGATAAATTTGGAAACACCGTTTCAGTCCAAATTGAGGAAGACGAGAGAAATCCATGCAAGAATATAACATTTTCCTTGGGCTTTCCACTTGATCCCATCATATCAACTGTCAAACCTACCCAGATATAAATATATATAGTTACAATCTTAATAACTAAATATATCACCATATACAGACTACAGAGACACACTTCTTCAAATTACTAACGTACAAAAATAAATGTTTTATATGCTATTGGTGATAAGAAAGAATATACTTTCAATTAATGTTTTTATCTATAGATATATGCAACCAAACAGCTCTTACATTTTTCATTGGTTTATTTGCTACGAAAATCACCAATTTATTAAGCTAAAGCTCAATTTTTACAAGCATTTTTATAAAATCTGAATAAAGAAAAAATTGGCTTTAAGTTAATTACCTTCTGATGAAGGCTCCCTTATTTGAAAATGAAGCTTCTGCTGCTTCATCCAAGAAACACAAGATTCACACCCACAATCAGACCACCTATTTTTCAACTCACCTCCACCTTTTATTTTCTTGGAATCATCCCGTTTTCTTATAAATATTTCCCGGAAAATATTTTTCCTCCCTTGCAAAGTCTCTGACGCCCCATATTCTTCATTACAAACTCCCTTTTTTACACACTGGCAGGTAGAAGCTTTCCCTTCAAATAACTTGTCAAGAAATCTGAATACAACACACAGAAAAATTTCAACAAAGTCAAGCCACATGAAAACAATGAAACTCAGGGCAGTGTGAAAGTTTGTGGCAAATTTTCTTGCCCATTTTCCTAGGAAAGTTGGGGGAGACATGAAGGGAAACTAAGAGAAGAAGAATGCTCGATCCGTTAATTAGTTAGCGTTCATCAATTACTCGTGTAGTTTAGATATGAAGAAAGTGAGAATGATGGATCCCGAATCCTTTCGAGGGTGTAGATTATACAGATAGTTTTGAGTTGTCAATATTCTTCACTGAATAATAAATATAGTCAATTAATAAACTGATAATCTAGCGAGCATTAGTGGGATAACGTGTTGAATATTTAATTAACTTGTGTCATGTGAATGATAAACTATTATTATAGTAGCTGAAAATGCTCCGAAAGTATTCAATTTATCTTAGACTAAATTAATAATATTTAAAATTAATAAAAAAATTATTATTATTTAATTATTATTGTGATTGTTGTTTTAAATAAAAAAAAAACATAGAAGTGCAACTATACCAACAAATATTTTTATTTAATTTGTCGGTGTTATTTTAATTGTTAAATTGTTTTTATTATATTGCACAAAGTAAAGCATTGGGCCATTGGGTCATATCCTCACAAACCCAAACTCAGAAGTCTTCACTCAAGCCCAAGTTTTCTCCCATTTTCAAAATCTAGCCCTTGTACACTTCCACTCCTTCCTCCCCACCAATAATCAAGGACATTCACATCTGCCCTCATCAATGCATTTCCCTCGAAAGAACAGCCAGCAAATTGTTTTGTATTTTCATTCCTAGCTTGTTTTTCAAGTTTCAGTTTTTGTGTGTGTATATATATATTGTGTGTGTTTATATATAAATACCGTCGATTATATCGTATTTTCGTTTCCTTAGTGGGCAAGGTTGTAATCTGGAAATTCACCAGAACAATTTGCAATTACAAACACTCAGAGCATTTTGAGCTTGATTTGTATTTTATTTGGAAATTTCAACTTGGTATCAGAGCATCAAGAGCACTGGTACACCATGACTTCATTCACTCAACAATCAAGCTATGGATCTCCGGGAAATTCAAACCCACAAAACACTACTAATCAGAATGTGAGCAACCTCCCCTTTCCTAACACAATAAAACTCAATGAAGCAAACTTTCTGCTTTGGAAGTCCTAAGTACTATTGTCGAATCAAGGAAATGACCTCGAGGATTTCCTTGATAGCAACCTGGACATTCAAAACAAATATAAAACTTCCACAAATGAAGATGGAACCACATCTACAATAATCAACCCAAAGTATAGAGCTTGGAAGAAGTTAGACCTGTAACTCATAGGCTGGATGTTGTCTACTCACGGTGAACCGATGCTAGCAGCAGTAGTAGTAAGATGCACTTCATCTTCAGAGCTGCGGACATCTCTCAAGAAAAACTTTGCTGCAAAATCGATGTCAAAGATAGTAAACCTGAGAAATGATTACAACCACTAAGATGGAAGGTATGACAACTAGAGTATTACCACAAAATGAAAAGTCTAGTTGATGCATTGAAGATTCCTGGAGACTTCATATCAAACAGAGACCTTAATCATGTAAATTTTTGGTGGGCTCATTCGAGATTATGACTCAATCATAGATAATGTGTCATTAAAGCCTAAAAACCCGACAGTTGAAGAAATTTATTCAATGTTTCTCAACCAAGAAAATCGATTGAATGGTTGGAATGGATCCCTAACACCAGCCTTCCAGCAAAATCACGGCAAATCTTTCTCAATTCAGCAACAACTCAAAAAGAAACTGGAATCAAAAGAGTCAAAATAGACAATCCAATTACATTGGAAGAGGCTGAGGAAGAAATGCTAGTGGAAGAAATATAGGCTCAAAACCAACCTGCCAAATCTGCTTGAAGATTGGACACGTAGTTGCTGACTGTTGCCATCAATTTAACAAAGATTATGAACCAAAGCAATCAAAACAAGATTCAAAGTCAGCTACATAGCATCACCAAAGATAACTGCAGACTCTTCACGGTACACAGACAGTGGAGCTCGCCATCCCGTCACAAATTCACTCAAAAATCTCAGCATCAATCAAGAGTATCAAGAGGGAGAAAAGCTTGCCATAGGTAATGGTCAAAACCTATCTATCTCTCATATTGGTTGCAGTGGATTGACCTCAACTCACACACACAAACCAACAAAATCTTACTTGTGCATGATATTACAAAAAATTTGATTAGCATGTCAAAACTTATCAATGATAATGATGTTGTAGTTGAATTCAACAAAGACTATTGCATTGTCAAGGACATAAAGAGGCAGAGAGTTCTACTAGAAAGAAATGCTAGGAAGGAAATCTCCGAATTATTGAAGTGTGGTGTTTTTAAACCTCAGTTTCACTGCCCAGCCAATTTAGTTTCAATGTCCAAGCCTTTATCTTTTAGGCATAGATTAGTAGGTAGCAAGAATGACTGTGTAAGCTCAATTGAACACCTGAAAACAATAGAAACCTTGGACACCTAGCATAGACGGTTGAGTCAGCTTGATGTAAATGTTTTCAACCTTAACATAGACGGTTGGGTCACCCTAATGTAAATGTTTTCAAATGGCTACTCTCATGTTGTAATGATTCAAATCTGAATAATAAAAGCTCTTTTTGTTCATGCTCAATCTTTATGTTCAACTTGTAAAGTCAAAATGATGGATACCGAATCTTCCAAGGTTGTAGAATATTATACAGATAGTATGAGGTGTCAACCTTTTATTTTAATAATAGTTAAGAGTCAATTTACTAAACAGATAGTCAAATGGGCACTAGTGGGGCAAACGTGTTACATTTGTCAACGTTTGTATTGTTGATGCTCAAATTTTGGTATTACAAACATTTTTTTAATACTAGTCAACAAATACAATTTATATATTTTTATGTGGGAAATGTAACCAACACGATCAACTCAATACAAGAGTTGTTCCAAGTACAATAACACAGAGGGAGTGCAAACTGAACCACCACAAATACGATAAAAGTGGAAAAATGATAGTAAAAGAGAGAGAAAGGAAGTTTAATAACAATAACTGGCTGACAATGCGCTTTCTCCACCGTGAATGTCTACCAAAAATTTAGAAAGAGAGAGCGAGTAAAAGCTATTTACAATATTGTCACCAATACAAACTCTTGGACTAACTCATTGTATAAATTAATATAATAAAATTATACTATATTTTTATAACAAAAATAAAAATTTTAAATAGAAATTGACAAAATTTAAAAAAATAATAATAATTATCAAAATTGTAAAATTAAAATAAAATTTTTAGATATCAAATGTCAATCTAAAAAAAGAAAAATTGCCTAAAATTTGACAAAAGACTACGATTGGTGATGCTTGTAGTGGTCCTTGTTGAAAGAGAAAAAGTGGACTTTGAGTTTTCTAGCAAAATCAGAGTATCTTTGACAAGATATGGACTCTCATTGAAGATATTGAACCGGGTTCATTTTCAAATGGACTAGAAAAAGTGACTGAGAGGGGAAGAGACAGGATAAAAGGAGGTAGGTTTGTTGTAATTACCCGAGCACAAAAGCGACCGCTTTTGTTGTGGTTCTATGCTCATGTAGTGCCGAGGGAGTATAAATATCATTAATACAAGAATATGCAACCAAAAAAAAATTTGAGAAACTGTAGAATGCAATTAAATGTGGCATAGCCTACCATTATCATAAAATGGTATCCTTTGTCCTATTACAACTCTCAGACGATGCCCATACTTGCTCCAAACGCAGCGTAAATTCCTTCTTTCTACGAAGAATGACAGTGTTGTGGTTGGCGTTTGCAATGATGTTAATCTCTGCATCTGGAACCTTATTCTTTATGTAGTGGCTGCACATTACCGGAACAGTTTTATACCGATCACAATGAATAATGCACAATATTACTCCTGATTTCACCAATGTTTCCAAATGGGGATCGAGATGTCTCGCTGCCCCACATATCACATTGTGCATGTTAAGCCAAGCTGATTGATGAGTGTGCTTAGTCGAGTCCATAATCAGAAAATGCAAATCCCTGCAATAAGAAAACTCTTTATTTATGGATATTTATTGAGATTGATGCTCTTAACTTAGAATCTTTAAGGCTTAAGGCACTCCATACAGATATAGATTACATAAACAATGACATTATTAACAATTATATTACCTTTTTCGAGTAAGAAGCTTAAGGATATTCTGCCATGTCCTGTGATTCCGGCAAATGAGGAAGCATACACATCGGCCCAGGTGCTCGTACCACGACATGAGTGCAGAACCAAACGATGATGGTGGCCACAATCTCCTCTCACCAACTCTCTTAGGAACTTCTAAAACTCCTCCATCTTTTGAAGTAAGGGGAAAGCAAGGCTAAATGAAGAAGAAAATAACCAGACTTGGATTAATTAGCATAAAAATATACAAGTGTCATTAATTGATTTTTTTTTTTTTCTGAAAGAAGAAAAACACAATGCAATATTCTATCACTCTCAGGTGCAACGAGGGCGATCGATCGGACAAGCCTTGAGTGTTTTGCAGCCAAGGCCAATGCAATAAGGCAATCCATGGAGTGTGCAACCAAATGGAAAGAATTCAATTGAAATGGAGAGATCACTGATTTCTCAATCATTTCCAAATGATCTTTCAATGTGTACAAGCAGCCTCTTGGTTTTAGGCTTCTTCCAAATCCCAAGAGGTCAACTGCAAACAATCTATAATTATTCTGTTGATTATCAGATAAATTTGGAAACACTGTTTCAGTCCAAATTGAGGAAGAGGAGAGAAATCCATGCAACAATATCATGTTTTCCTTCTGCTTCCCACTTGATCCCATGTTAATTGTGTCAAATAAGCCCAAATATATATACACAGACACACACACACCCGGTCACAGTCCTATTATATCATTCTAAACAGATAACTTCTTTAAAATCCAGGTATATTTATTATTTTATCTCTTTAAATATTTTATATATTTTAATCTTTATAAATCGTTAATATTTATATTTTGATATTTTTATTATATAAATTCTGGCTCAGCCCGATTGATTAAATAAGGTAGAGACGTACCACAACTCGGGGCTTCCTATTTATTTAAATTATTTTGCTCCCTATGAACACATAAAATGGAAATTGTTTTGAAGAAAACAATGAAATTAATAATATTATTACAAGCTGCAGATAAACCAAAAATATTAATTAATTTTTACTGGGAATTAACCAAACAAGTTAAAGCTTAAATTTACACCTTGTGATGAAGACTCCCTCAGTTGAAAATGAAGCTTCTGCTGCTTCATCCAAGAAACACAAGATTCACACCCACATTCAGACCGACAATTTTTCAACTCACCTCTACCTTCTATTTTCTTGGAATCATCCCTCTTTCTTATAAATATTTCCGGGAAAATATTTTTCCTCCCCTGCAGAGTCCCCGACACCTCATATTCTTCATTGCAAACTCCATTTCTTACAAATTGGCAAGCAGAAGCTTTCCCTTGAAAGAACTTATCAAGATATCTGAATATAACACACAGAAGAATTTCAACAAAGTCAAGCCACAGGAAAACGATGAAACTGAGGGCATTGTAAAAGTATGCGGCACATATTCTTGCCCATTTTCCCGGGAAAGTTGCCGGAGACAGAGGAAAATGTGAGATGAAGAGAGCAGAAATCTGGTGATTAGTTAGGGGGTGTCAAGTACTCAAGTAGTTAGAATACATTACGAAAATGAAGAGATATTTATAAATGAATCAAGTGTTCCGTTTGAAGAATGGAATGAAACAAAAAATAATAAGAATGAGAAAAGGAAAGGAATGGAATGGGATTCTCATTTCATTTGGTTAAACAATAGAATTATTAGAGAAAAAGAAAAAGAAAAATTATATTTTATTTAAATAAAAATATCTTTTATTTATAAATGTGTTAATATTTATTAAAAATAAATAAGAAAAACTTCCAAGTATCAGCTCTATTTGTAGATACAGAATATGTTTCTTTAATATATGAAACTGTATATTGTGTTGCTCGATTTTTCTTATTATTTAATCCTAGAAGGTTTTCTGTAAATAAATTATGATTACGGCAAAGAGCATGAGCCAACTCTAAAAATATGATATGAATTGAAGCAATCTTTTTTGTTTCTTCTTCTTTTTATTTTTGTGTTAATTTAATTATTGCATTATATTTTTTTTTATTTAAATCAGAAAGAGTTGTATAATTTTAAGAGAAAGGTATTTTCGTAAGCTTAATGATTCCTCCTTAAATTTGAGGAATTAGGATTCCTTGATTCTTTTCTTTGGTGAACAAATTCCCAACGTAGGAGTACTCATAAGGAATGGATGCAGTGTTTCAAATCGAGATAAATAAGAAAAGAGGAGGGCCAATAGATAATTAACATAGATAAAAATTTAAAAAAAAAAAAAATTCCCTCACCATAAGAATTAGAAAAAATAAAGCATATATAGAACATAAGGAATCTCATTTTCAATCAAACAAAAAGGTTGAAATCTCTATTTGATTCTCCACGTTTGTTTTTAAATTATAGGTTAATCCATCAAAAATTTGGATTGGCATATTCAGCTGACTTCAAAAAATTATTTTAAAAGAAGTTATATCAAAATCAATGACTTTTAGTTTGTCAAATATGCAGATATCAAATTCTCAAAAATCAATTTCCGGGAATACATCTAGGGATGAAGTTGAAACTTTCACATACAATAATCTTCCACGCATATATTATTGTATCTTCTTTGCATCTGCAGTTGATGCCCATATGTGCTCTAATGTCTGCGTAAATTCCTTCTCTCTACCGAGAATTACATAATTGCGTTTAGCAACTGGAATGATATTAACCTCTGCCTTTGGAACCTTCATTTTGATGTTGATGCTGCATTCCAAATGGACAACAACCTGGTCCTTGCCGCTTTGTAAAACAAAGAGTTACTGTGTCTTCGATCAGAGTTTTCAAATAATCATCCATGCATTTTGCTCCACCGCAAATCAAATTATGCATGCTATACCAGGCTGAATGATGTGCGTGCCTTGCAAAGTCCATAGTCATGAAATGGAGATCAATGGAAAAGATGCAAAGAAAATCTTAGCACAGGAAATTTCAATGAAAAATTTTTTAAAATAACTTTATTTAATATTTATTTATATTTAAAAAAATTGTATCAAAATAAACTATTTTAATAATTTTGTCTTCCCAAATAAATTATATTAATAATGTTACCTCCATAAATTTATCACATATTTCATCTTTTTTCATTTTCTTCTTCACCTCTAAAAATATACATACGAGTTGACATATTCTGACAATAACAAAAAAAATAGAGGTTAGTATTTTTTACATTGTTAATTTTTATTATATTAATAAATTTAAAATATTTGTAAGTAGTTAGTTTATAGTTAATTTATAGTTAGTTAGTAATACTTATATTTTATATGATACTTGTAGGAAATAATAATTAAAATATATAGATCTTACAAGTTACATGCGTACATTATTGAAAAAATTAAAAATAGAGAAAATTTTGACAATTTTTGTTTGCAAATGTGCCCAAAAAAATGTAAAAAGAAATTACAAAAAAATCAATAACAAACGGAGGTGTGTTTCACATGCCCAATTATTGAAAGCATGCGAAACTCACACGCCTGCGGCGACATAAGCGAAAGATCTATGCTTGTGCTAGGCTAGGCACGTGTTATTAATAACTTTTTAAATAAAAAATTGATATTGAATATAAATTAAAAAAATTCATACGAAATAATAATTTTTAATAGAAATTAAATAAATTTATAAAATACATATATAATAAAAATATAAAAATTTAATTTAAAATATAGATTAAAATAATTCTANTTTTTTAAAATAATATTATTTTAATATTTTTTATATTTATAATTAATTTTAAAAAATTTTATCAAAATAAACTATTTTGATAATTTTGTCCTCACAAATAAATTATATTAATAATTTTACCTCTATAAATTTATCACATGTTTCATCTTTTTTTATTTTCTTCTTCACCTCCAAAAATATATATACGAATTGACATATTCCGACAACAACAAAAATAATAGAGGTTAATATTTCTTACATTGTTAATTTTTATTATATTAATAAATTTAAAAATATTTGTAAGTAGTTAGTTTGTAGTAGTTTATAGTTAGTTAGTAATATTTATATTTTATATGATACTTATAGAAAATAA
>CP135555.1:4308820-4358665 GCA_032402905.1 Khaya senegalensis | reverse complement strand
AGGGAGGATAATTTTAAGGTAACATCTTTATTTTTACTTTATTTTAAAAATAAAAATATTTATATTTAATGTAAAAATTAGAGAAAATAGGTGAATTTTATTTTAATAGTTTAAAAATTAAAATTACAACTCTTATAAATTCTTGAATTTCAAATCAATAGATATTGAGTTAAATTTAATAGTTTAATCAAAAAATTTTCTCAAAAATTATTTAAAATTAGATAAAAATATGTAAAATTTTGATCAAGGGTAAAACTAGAAAAATTATAAAAATTTTACATTATTTTATAAAATAGAAAGGTTTATTTGCTAATAACTAGAAATTTTTAATTCTAATAAAATTTCTTATCATTTAGGATAAGATTATATAAATTCAAAAAAAATTTGGTTTGAAGCTTAATTTTTCGGAATATTTTGTAATTATTCATATGTTAAGGACTTTTTTTTGTAATTTGTCATTATTAATAATTTTTATTTTAAGAATCCAAAAGTCTAAAACTTTTTAAACCAAATCATAGTTTAATTTTAGATTAATAACTTATTAGGTAGTCAAAAAAAGAAGCAAGAAAAAGTAAGGGAGACATAAAAATGTTCATTTCTTTAGATCCAAATAGGAAATTCATATAAAATTTAGTATTTTAGAATTTTAAAAAAATTAAAAAGTTAGATTTTATATTACATTATTATGAAAAAAATAAAAACAAATTTATTTATAGCATGCAAATTTTTTAAATTAAAATAAATATCGATATTTTATTTTAAAATTACAAGTTAAAATTTTATATTATAATGATATTATTACTATTATGTTATATTTTGTATAAATTGTTTAAGAATTTAACAACATTATTATTGTTAGATTATAATTTCGATGTTTGAAATATTATGAAATAATATGAATAAATTATTTTGTTATTACTATGTGTGATTGGATTATGAAATAATATATGACCTTTTATTTAACACTAATAATTATAAACTTGATTTCAATCATTCAATGAAAGTCTATAAACTTTAAATCTTGAGCGATGGTCACTGGGTGTGAAACATTTAAAATATGCAAATTACATATTACTTGAACAGCAGTCTTTAAAAATAATGTCCCAAAACTATACATTACACATTATAATAAATAAATTGTATTATTATTATTATTATTATTATTATTATTATTATTATTATTATTATTATTATTACTACTTATACTTATTTATATTCATTTATGACATTAATAATTGGAAGCATAATTATTTTTAATATTTTTTAAAAACTATTAATTATATATGAATATTTTAAAAATTTTAATTCATTACCTATTTTTCAAGTTCTTTCATGGCAGCAGAAAGGTAAGTAAATTGGAGATTGAATGTGTTAAGTTAAAATAAAGTATTAAATTTTGATATGATAAATTTATTTTAATAATAGTTTAAAATTTCATAAACGATATTAAAAGTGTTACAACAATTTAAAATTTATAACTTTACATTTATAGTACTCATCACGTAGAAAAAATTCTACCAAAATATCCAAAATTATATTTTTTTAATTTAAATTATTCTAATAAATTTTAAATCATAAATTCTAATTTTTAGAACGTGACAAACAATTTTTTTTTTTTTTCATAAATAAAGTATATTAGAGATTTTGAGGGTCTTATCATATTTGCAATAATGTCATATCTATCCAAATACAAGCTTATATTCTGGTCTTAGAATTAAAATGCTACATTAACTTCAAATATAATTTGAGCATACCACTTCTATAACTCAATTTATTGACAAATTAATTAATATTTTATTAACATTAAATTAAATTATTGATCAAAAGAGAAACCCTAGTTCACGCGTATATATTCTAGCTGGAAATTAAAATGCTTCAATCTTGAGTCTTTTCAGTACCAAATTGAGTGGGGAAAAAAAATGAAAGTGATCCTAATAGCAATGTTCGTGAATCCAAGTGCAATTGTGAAAAATTGTGCCTTCAACCTACTTCTTATTTTGTTTTCTTGTGCTTGATTCGTTTGTTAAAAGTGGCACTGATTATGAATAACAATTACATTAATTGTCTGTTAAAACTTAAATAAATTGATTTAGGGTCAATAATGGCAGCTGCCACCTTAACTTATTAGGCACATAAATTGAACCTACTTGTAACATTTTAACTGCCCTAAGAAAAATTTTAAATATTGTAGGGGCATTTTTAATTGGAATAATTTGCTCCCCTTGTTAGGCATGCATTATTGCCTTAATTTTTCAAGATCCATTCCGTCAGTTACTAATTGACAAAGACACTGCAAAAGTTTTAGATTTATGACTATCATATTTCGAAAAATGAGGAAGAAACTAACATTAATATAAAATATCAAATTCAAACATTTTCTAACTCAAATTATGATGATGTTGTTAGTCTTTCACTTATAAATTTATAAAATTAAAAATTAAAAATTTATACCGCTGATTATTGATCAACATCCCTCGTGGTAAGTAGGTCTAGTCAATGTTGTGTATGGTAAAAATCAAAAAGTAAAGTGTATGGTAATGCAATGAATATGGGTGAATTAGGTTTGAGCATAGAAAAAAAAAAGTTCATAAAACGGCCATATTAATCTACAAAATAAATTTGAAATTTATGTTAATTAGTTTGTCACGACATCAATATATATAAATAATATTGAATGACTTTATTAAATTGATGAATTAAACTTACTCATATATATATAACCAAAAATTAGATTCAATTTCAAATGAACCAAATTTTAAAAGTACAAAGTTTATTAATTAATATATTTTTATTTAATTTTAAATTACAATACTTAAAATATATAATAAAATTTATTTTTTTGACCACTAATTTAACTGTACTAACCAATTGTCTTTAACAATTAATAATTTTATTTTAAAATAATTATGAATTAAAAACTTTCATACTTTAACCTTAAATCAGCCCTAAGTTTTGATGAAGTAAACCAAACATTCGCGTGAGCTTTTGTGACAACCTAAACAATATTTAATAACTTAATTAATAAGTTAATCAACTGAAATTGCTCAATAATTATGCATGCCTATGACTAAGGGTAGGGTGCAAATGGACCCTTGTCAATAAAGAAATATATTATTAATTTGCTCTCTTATTTTCTTATATTATCATCTTCTTCCTCCATGCTGACTGGTTATGTTTCTGTAAAGCAAAGTTTAAATGCCATATCATGTTTAAATTATGTGACATATTCCTTTGTTTTTCGGGATTTCCTAATGAAAAGGGCATGCATTGTAGCCTAGATAGATATACAGTCAAAAAGTTAGGTAACTAAACAAACCAAAATTCAACAAAGGCTGCGAGTTGAGTTAAGCTTTAGGGCTACAAAAAGGGACATTTCCAACTAATTTTAGACATTGTCTAACTAAAATAAATTAAACCGCGTTGTCTAGTGAATTGTGACCCCTCTCCATTTTTGGGGAGTTGTGGCTTGGCCTGGCCGCCCATACTTTTTGGTTTGTCTTTCAAATCAATTGGGGTTAGTTAAAATTTCTTGGCCGAACTTATTAGCAAATGTGATAATAAAGTTATTGTACCACTTCCAATCCCCATCTCACTCAAAGACAACAAATATTTTCCAATATCTTCTTCACATATTTTGTATTCAATGATTTTGACCAATATGCATGCTTCACTCATTTGCAACATGCACAATTCATTATTTTTCCTAAACATGATAAAAGTGATAACTAGGTTGGTCCAATAATATTTCAATTTATTTGGGTTTGAGGGATTTGCTAAGACTAGTTCAAATCTACTATCCGATCTTTGATTTTGAAAAATAGGAGGTAGGTAATACATCAATTTGTTAAATTATTTTAAATAATTCATAACATGGTAATAATAATATTTATGTTTGAAAAGTGACATGTTTTTATCTTGAATTTTTTTCATAATAAATTATAGTATTTAAAAGACTTTTAATAATCTTAAAAACACTTATCTTTTACGATATAATATAAATTAATACATACAGAATATAATTAAAATAAATTATTAAATTTAAAAAAGAACTTCTAATTACACGTAATTAGAACTCAATAAAGGGGGAAAAAATAAAATGAAATCAGCCCTAAATTCTAGAAAATGAAGGTGCATGAATGTAGCAATAAAACCAAATTGGAATGAAATAAAAGATGGAAACTGTGTTTGATGTTGATTTACAATAGAATTTTTATTCTCCCAATATAGCTTTTATTTTGAACCCCACAAATGATAACTATTGGTCTTCAATCATTTAAATCAAATGGGGTCCTCTGTTCAAATCATGCAATACAAAGTATGCATGCATGTTAATTAATTATTTGAAATGAATTGTTCTTTCTCGTTCTGCAATTTTCACACCAAATTGCCAATTAACTACAACGAAAGTGACCACACTTTGGTTACAACCATGCTTATTGATATTATTTGTAGTATATGATTTCTAAACTATATATTATAACTTAATCATCAATGGAATTATCAGCCGACTACAATAAATACAAAGATTGATTAATATAAAAGACAAGAGGGTTAGTTTAGCAACGATAAAGTTTAATTTAATACGATAATTAGAATCATACTTAGTTAAGATAAATCATATAGAAACCTACGCTGGCCTCGTGTTGAGAGTCCATGGTTTGGTTTACGGGATAACTACAGTTTTTTTTTTTTTTTTACCTAAATTTGGGTGTATATTGTTGTGGCTAAGCAGATTCTTTGAAGTTGATTATATTAAATTACTTAAAATAGTTATGGGGTAGGTGAATTTTGGGTGTTCTTGGAAATGCAACAAGGGATTTGTTCAATGAAAAGATCAAGAATGAAGTAACCAATATCTTGGATTATTGTTTGCTTAGCATTGGAAATGTAATTTGCACTAGGCACTTTGAATATTTTTGAACATAATTAAACTTTGATTCCTTTTGCTCCTTCGTGGATTTAATATTATATTTCAATATAATTGAAAATTTTGGGCGGATTGGCTCGAAATTCAGGATTGTACTTGTTAATTGATGACATAGAATCTTTTTCTGATTTAAGTTTTGTTTCGATTAACATAAAGATTATAATTTATCAACAGTAATTAGTAAATATTTCAGTTTAAACTATTTATAAAATTATTTAAAAACCTCATTAATAATAAACCTTTGAGTTCTATAGACAAAGAGAATTCCAAAGAATCGAGAACTAGTTCTGCCCTAAAGAATTCGACCAGAAGCATCTTTCGGTAACATGGTAACATAAATTCCGAAATAATTGTTGAATTCATATGATTTTTTTTTTAAGGTTCTCATTGTCCTTGACTAAGCAAACCTAGCTAACCATGTTACACCGAGAATGCTCGTATTATTCCAAAATTTTCCTTGATAGTTTCACCCCCATTTTCTTAGTATCCAAACAGTTAGCAAGTTATGCATTCGTTACGATTTGTCTCGTCAGAGAGTTTTAATTATAATTAATGTGAGTTTAATTAAAAGTGACTTAGTTAACAGTAGCAATCACATCACCATATAATTCCAAGTGATACAAGAAATTCTTTGTGGTTTCTTGTCTCTCAAGGATCAAAATATTATTTTACATATATTTATTCATGCATGCAACAAAATAAGAGTCAGCTATCAGCCGGAAGGAAAAAAGAAAAGAAAGGCGAAGATATATATGGGCAAGAGAATATATTGTGGGACACTAGCTAATTACGATAGTGACTTAAATTAGTTAATAATTGCAAACCTTAATTTGTTAATAAACGGTATGCATTAGCTTAGTTGGTTCTCAAGTGTACTAGGTATTTTTAATATAGGTTTCAGCTGTTTGCAAATAGTAACTATGATTTCAGTTGTTTTCTCTTTGCAATTTTTCATGTTTTTTCCATTGTTTTACCATGAAAGAATATTTGACACTAGAATTTGGGTTCTTAAATAATACACCAACTATATTATTATTATTATTATTATTATTATTATTAATTTAATTAATTTGGATTCGTTTAAACATACTTATTTTTCAATGTAAATATTGATATGTAAATTTGTACATAATTTTTAATAATAAAATTTATATTTTATAAAATATGAACATTAAAATTTTTTTAAAAAAATTATGTATACATAATTATTTAATTCGTATTTTAATTTTAAATATATTTTAAAATACACACCAAATATTTTTGTAATCTTTAATTAAAAGAATTTTTTTTAATTAGCATAATTGTGTATTGAGTCATTGATTACTTAATTATTTAAATATTTTGAGGTAAATAATGTCATAATCAAAATTTTATATCATGGAATTTGCATTTGTCTAGATTCCAACCACAATACTCCTAGAAATTGATTAGACAATAAAGTCACAAGGAGTCCTAGTTAATGATGCTTAATAAATAAACAAAGGAGGAAGAAACAAGGGCATGCCTTGCTGTGTGCCGATATTTATGTGATAACAGATTTTGTTTATGCATGATGGAACTTTATTCAGTCAATATTCCTGGAGCCGGCGGGGCCATGTCGTTTTGCTCTTCTTCTTGTTCAACAAAGGCTGCTCCGCCCCTTGAAGGAAACGTTCTTGGTTTTGATTGCTGCCATGCCCATTGTCTTTTCAGAGATGGCCATCCTTCAGTTTGTGGGTTTTGGAGATTTTAGTGGAAGAGTGAAAGTGATTTATTTTGTTGCCCACAACAGATATCAGTTCAATGTTTCCTGAGAGCAATTGGCAGCACATGCTTTTTCTCCGTATCAGGGTCTTTTATATTTTTTATTGTTAAATAAATATTAATAAATAATATAATTTAAATTATTTAAATAAAAATAAAATTCATTTGAAAGACGCTGGTACTACAGTGCGATGCCGTGAACCCCTTTCACAAAACTAGTTACGGTTCCGCACACCAGCACACCTTGCTTTCTTCCACTCGTAAGCCTACACTTGTCCAGATGCGATAAGCAGCAAGGGTAACGGGGACAGGGCAGTCGTCGTCATCATCACACAATAAAACCAATCTCAGGAGAAAGGTGAACGGCATCTTCAAACAAACAAACAAACAAAACGCACGTACGAGGCCTTCAACTTTTAGTTAGGACAAAATTATAATATAATAAGTAACTGACTTTTCTTTTTTTTTTTTCCCTACGTTACATTTTATAAACAAAATAAATGAATGTATAAATAAAACCAGAGCAAAACCGTTCGGTTCGCCATCATCTCACGCGTGTGGGTTGTGTTTCATCATACGTAACGTACTGTGACGACTCTCTTCTTCTCTTTTCTTATCATGAGCGTATTGCTGTTTGTGGCGGGTGTCGTTTTGGGGTTTTGAGATGCTTTTGCTTGTGGGTCTGTTACCGAGATTCGGGGCGACGAAAACGCGATCGTTTTCGGTTCAACGAAAATTGCTTTTCTTCTCTTTCTTTTTGTTGATTGGTCTTTTTTTATTTATTTATTTATTTTAAGAAAATAAAAAGTTGCGTGCAGATGAGAATGTAATGATGAATTGGGTGTGAGGGTTTTGTTTTGGTGAAAGACAATAATGACCTTTCGTCGTGGAGGCTTTTTCAGTTTTCTACCACACGAGTAGGATATATATGACCTTTTGTCATTCTTCGCCCGGTAGGAAGTTATTGTTGTTTATTATTCAAAACTTTACATTAATATAATATTTTATAAAAAAATATTTAATTAATTTTTAAATACATTGGTAATATTTTATTTTAATTATTTAAATAAATTTTATTAATTAAACCGACTATTAAAATAAATTTAATAACATCAAATTATTCAGAGAAAATAATCTACTAATAAGAGTTTAGTTAACATATAAATGACAATATTTAAGTGTAAATTTTAGTTTAAAAAATAAAATAAAATATATGGTAGGATAGCAGTGAGCATGTGTTAGTCTATGAAAGCAAACTTAACGTAAGGCAGTGGTAATACTTCATGAGGATATGCTTTGATTCTTCTGTTTGGTTGTAGGGTCAATGTGACTGAATGATGGATTTGCCAAAAGGAGAAATAAACGGGAGCTGCGTGTGAAAGACGATGATAAATCTGAACTCCAAGAATCAGATATAACTGATAAAGAAACCATACCCACGAGGGATGCAGGGAACAGGAAGCAGGTGCCTTTGCTGTTCCCCACAATTGCTGCATTCATGATATCATGTCTTTCCTTCAACACTCTTAAGGGCATTTTCCTTGTGACTAAGGGCAGTTTCTATGTTGTCTATGGCTAAGTACCGAAAGTTAAAAGTACATAAATTCTTATACAAATTCATTCACAAAAAATAACCGGGGAAATTGATATATCATTATCATATCTCTTAAATATTTACGAGAATAAAAATAAAATAAAATATATAAAACATACAGTATCATAACAATATTATTTAACTGATCAAATTTTTTAAAAATTTTATCTCTCTAATAATGTTTATTAAGACAATTATCAAAATTATAAAATTTACTATAATTTTTACAAGTAATCAAATTAATAAGATGTTGTATTGTTTCTTTTGTTGTATGTTTAGTGGGTGCTAGTTGGTTTATCTTCAATTTGATTCCCTCGCAACAAAATTATGGTAAATTTAATTGACATTATAATAATCTTTTTTTATAAAAAATAAAGGTTGAAGTTATAGAAAAAGATATTAAAAAAGGATTAGTTATTTTATTAACAAATAAGATAAATAGCAATGTAAATTAAATAATATTGTTAACTTTTAATTAATAATGGAGTAATTATAATAACATTTTTATTACTTAATCATCAATTTCGTATATTAATAAATCGTGTGATAGTTAATTTGATACATTGAATAAATAATGAAAAGTGGGATGACATTACAAATCAATTATTACAATAATAAATAAAAGATATGGTTTAATTAAATGTCTTACGCATATATGTATTCTAATTGGAGATTTATTTATAGATTATATGTCAATTGCTCAAATAATCAAAGTTGTAAAATTAAGAAAAAGAAAATTAAAAGGAATAGATAAAAGTGGGACAATATATCAAGTCGATAGTCAAAAAAGATTGAGGAGAAAGAATAGAATAACTATTGGAATATCAACTGCATATGTTTAGCTAAATTAACATTATCGTATTAACTTATATAAAATTAAAAGCAACCTAACCAACAGGATCAATCAAGAGGATGCAAAGAAAAGTGACTTGACACTGTTTGATTGTGGAAAATCAGTCAAGCACTTGATTTTATTGATTGGTCATATCATATGTTGAGAATGAATGAATGGGTCATTCATTCTTTATTGTATAATTATAGTTTAAGTTAATTAAATATCATTAAATTTTAAGTGATGGGTTAAGTGGTAGACATCATTGAAAATTTCCCATAAACTCAAATTTTTGTACCACTTTACATGTGCCCCACATGCTTTGTTGAGTTAATTAATTCTTGCTCTTTACCTTTTTCATGTGCAATTCAATTTTATCTCATAATTGAGAATTTAAAAAAAAAAATTACTTTCAAATATTTTATTTTGTATGTAAATGTTTCTGAAAACACTTTTGATCCCATCAATTGGACAAGAGTGTGCACCTATTAGGCCATGTTATGCACATTCTTTTTATATATATTTTTTTTATTATTATTATTTTACTTTATAAAAAATCGACCAACATCTTGTCATTCTTAAACTTAATAATTTTTAAAAAATGATTAAAGTAATTCAATAAAAATAAAAATGTATATTTAAGTTTTAATTATTTAAAATTTAAAAATAGATGTCTATCAAATACGAAATGGTTTTATTTTAAACTTAAATTAAATAATATAAATGAGTAGTGAATATTTTTTGGTTCACATAATATATTTACTTAAAAAAAAAAAAATTCTAGTTGCCTGTTATGTAACAAGAATATAATATAATCTAATGAATTAGCATAGTTTCTAACCCACGCAATCTAGATTAAATCTATGCTTAGTTGAGGTGTAACAGAATCCAAGATTAAAAAAAAATGAAGAAAAAAGATGTATTTATAGAGTAGGAAGTGTAAGGAGACTTTGGTAACTGTTGTGGGAGAATAGAGGACAGCTGGTGGGGGTAATCGTTGAGACTCTGGTCATTTTGTTTCCGTTTTCCTTTGAAAAAGCAAGAGCTTTTCGCAAGCAGACAAATTGATTCTGGGTTCCCCAAAACCCAAGAGGAAAAGAGAGAGAGAGAGAGTGAGCATGTGTTTTCCGAGACACGCACATCCACCACAACCACACGAGCGGTTCTCGATTTGCATACATCAGAGTTACTGACTTTGGTAATAGAGAAAAGAAAGAAACACCAATTAGCATTTAAAGACAGAGAGAGAGAGAGAGGAGAGAAGAAAGAGATCAGTCTCAAAATTAGACCCACCACCCTGACCTCATTTCTATTTTCTCAATAGAGTCAGTGGGAGAATCGTGTTGGACCTTCGCTTCTTTTTGGTGATTGTCGTTGGTGTTGCTTTCTTTGACAAACAGTGAAATCCATTCTATTTCCTGTTTCCCTTCTTTTAAACGTTCTTGTTTTCCTCGTTTTCTTTCTTGCCAAGCATGGGTTGGTCGGGAAAATGCAATTTATGCTTTCTGTTCTCTAATTAGTTTTCTCCTCCTCCTCCTCCTCCTCTGTTACAGTAACCAAAGAGAAAAAATATACACTTTTTTCTTGGTATTACTTCAAAAGGCTTGCCTTCTACTCTCCTTCTCATTGTGAAAGAATCCCATTTGGGTTTTGAAGTTCAAGTTTTCTTGGCTTAGATTTTCTCTTCTATTACAGTAATAGTCACAATGAGTCTTCAACACCTGAGTCCTGTTTTCAGTGGAGTTCATCAAGAGATGAACTTTTTGCGTCCTTCTCAACTCTCTCTCTCTGACAATTATGGGGCTATGGGTGATCATCCTAGAGTAAAAGAGATTAACAATTCTGAAATGTGGTTTCAGATCCTGAGCCCTTCAATGGAGAAAACCAATGAACCATGGGCTGGTTTTAAGCCAGTGGAAAATAGGGGAAGAAAGAGAACTGTTGACGAGAGAGATGGGATATTTGGGGTTGAAAAAAAGGGTCTGTGTTTGAATTTGGGTGAGGAAGTCGAGGAAGTTAAGCGCTCTGTTGCTGGCAAAAATGGCCACTCTAAGCTCTGTGCTAGAGGCCATTGGAGACCAGCTGAAGATGCCAAGCTCAGAGAGCTTGTTACTCAATATGGTCCTCAAAACTGGAACTTGATCGCTGAGAATCTCGAAGGAAGATCAGGTAAAATCCACAAACAAAAGACAGAACCGTTTTTCAGGGGAAAAAAAGTCCCCCCAGTAATGTTAGATATGTTGATCGATTATCACAAATACGAAGAAAAACTGTCATTTCATCTTTTCTTAGTTGGGTATTTTGAATAACTTAACAATGCTTTGGTTCCAAGGAAAGGAATTAATGTTTTTTTTTTAATGAACCCATCGACATGTTTATTATTTTCTTTGGTTTTCCAGGAAAGAGTTGCAGATTGAGATGGTTTAACCAGCTAGATCCAAGAATCAACAGGAGGGCTTTCAGTGAGGAAGAAGAGGAGAGACTTTTAGCTGCTCATAGATTGTATGGTAGCAAATGGGCCATGATTGCTAGACTATTCCCCGGAAGAACTGATAATGCAGTTAAGAATCATTGGCATGTGATCATGGCTAGAAAACATAGAGAAGAATCCAGCATTTACAGGAGGAGAAAGCCGTCTTCTGTTGCTCATGTTCTGCCTCAAGGACTTGACGTGAATTTCCAAAATAATGCTTGCAGTGAATCAACAATCTCAAGTAACAATGAATCTGCATCAACAATCACTGATCTTTCACTCACTCCCTCTTCGGCTAAAGTAACTTCAGGACATTTCACAATGTTATCTCTGATGGGTATGCTTTACTTTTTTCCCATGTCATTACTTGTTGAGTTTCCTTTCACAGATAGTTTAGTTTCATTCTGTTTTATTTCAATAATTGCTCATGGAGTTTTTGGGTTGATCAAGGTTGGTCATCTAGAGAAAGGGAGAGGACAAAGGGAAATGGAGATATTGACAAAATTTATGACACAGGCAATGAGTTTTACCAAGCTGGGCCTAAGGGAGTTATTGCTATCGGTGCGGACCAATCTGGCAATTCATCGGATTCAAATTCAGAAGTTTCAGCAACTAAGTCAGTAGCCAACAACAACGAGAAGACCAATCTCTCAACTTATGGGGAAAATGAGAAGAGCTATGAGAAGATCAACATGCCTTTCATTGATTTCCTTGGAGTAGGAGCATGTTCTTAAAGGAGGTTTTGAATATTAGATAATGTGAAATCATCCCATCAATTAGCCAGTGAAAGAAGTGAGATTATCATTTGGGTTTTGAGTCTGCAGTAGTACTGTTCCATTTCTACAGACTTTTTTAATGTACAGTTCGTTCCATAAATGGCAAAAGAGAACTACAGTAAAAGGGAAGAAAATGAGAGAGAGCAAGAGTTGTCCCCAGTAATTACGAGGTTATTAGAGAGCAAGAGTTGTCATCAGTAGTTACAAGTTATTATATAATAATTTTCTGATACTTGTAGTTTTGGACTTATCTAGCTAGGAAGTAACAGCCTGCAGGCTTTGTTATTCTCTTCTTTCTGCAAAATTTTAAATGTTTATGGACATTTCTGCTACTGCTGCTGCATGTTGAAGCTGGCCAATGCAAAGCAAAAATTGTTTCTTTCTCTTATGCCTTTCTGACTCATAAATGAATATGCCCATCTTTCATGACTTTTCAATGCCTGTTTGGTACACTTTTGTTGACCATATTATGAGTGAATCTTTGATTTTCTCCTTTATTTCTCTCCCCCTTCTATTAACTTGCTACAGATACACATTGGCCATGACTTAATGGGGTCTACAGATTTTTGCACGAGCTTTTCCAATATCTTGTGTACTATAATTTGTGACATAAGAGATCACTTCGGTGGTTGTTTTGCAGTCAATTTAGACAAAGAAATAAATATACTTTTGTACTTTATGTGATAAAATAGGGGCATCATTTATATATTCAAGAGAGGGAGTTACACTTATGTTCCCAAGAAAATATTTTTAATGCCCTCTTGGACCGCGATCAAATTGTGAAAAGACAAGGAAGCATATATTAACGGAGAGCTTTGGGTGACATGAATGTATATAAGTTGTATATTCTTCGAATAGAACTTTATAATATGTAAGGAGAAAATGTTAAATATATCCTATGATTCAAGTATATTATACCATTTTATCTAAGGCTCTCCTTTGTATAAAGATACGTACACAGACGGGTACTATAGCAAAGCATATTCCTTTTATTTGGGTTTTTAGTATTCACATCACATATCCCACCACATAATGAATTGATAGCTATAATTTACCAATGCATGTACGTGTACGCGCATACAAAACTTCAAAAGTTCAACGACTATGCATTGTAAAACATAGTCTAGGAATACAAGGTTAATATAGATGTAGTGAATTTTGGTGTTTTGTATTTGATTTGTACATGTAATCATTTTTGTATTTAATTACATGTAATATTAACATTGTATTTTAAAATAAATAAATAAATAAATAAAATAAAAATATAAACAATACACTAACCACTAAACTACAATTATTTTTGCCATGCAAAATAACATTTACTTGTATTTATCCATTACTTAATGTTGTTTTTAAATGTGAATAGTTATGTGAAGGTAAAAATTTGTTTAAAAATAATAAAACTATTGAACTTAGTAATATTGAATTGAAGGCAATTATTTACATAAATGAATTCAAAATAAGCTCATTTAGAATTTTTCTTTTATATATATGTTTAAATTTATATTAAATGATATTTTTATTTATTATTTAGTTGAAACTTATAGTCCTATTAATTGTTATTCATGTACAAATCTCTTAGAATGTATTTGCTTCTTGCTCTTACTACCTTGTAGAAGATGCATTTATGTAACAAAATGTAAGCTGAATATACAAAAGAGGAAGTTGTCATCATTGTTTTAATAAGAAAATTCTCTATCAATTGCCATCCATTTAGAGTCACGAAATTTTCTTCTATAAAATATGATGGGTTCCTCAAATCATGGGTAAAAGTAGCCAGTAATTATGCCAAAAGTTACCAACACAAGGGGTTGCCTTTACAATCCAATGGGTAACTTAATAATTTTAACATTGAAAAGGAGACATTGTATTATAGTTAGCCAAAAATAAAGGACCGGATGAAAAACCTCTTCAAAAAAAAAGATGGCAAGTCTTTAATTTTTTTTTCTACTCTTTTATAGACAAAAGAGATAAATGCATGTATTCATTGATTATTCAATTGATGAATAATTTACTTGCCAACTTTTTCCATGAATAGATTAACAAAACTTAACCTCTTGAATAGATTAATTTCAAATTTAGTGTGGACAAGTTCAAATTTAAAATTTTTTAAATTATTTTAAAAGATTTTAGTGTTTTAATTATAAAATACTTAAAATGTGGCTACAATATGTATATGAATTGTTAGAAAAATTTAAAATATAAAAGTAAAATATAAAATAAATAATATATAAAATTTAAAATAAAAAATATAAAAATTAAAATAATTAGTATAAAATTTAAAATATATAACATAAAAAATTTAAAATAATTAATATAAAAATAAAAAATATATCTAATTTAAATATATAAATATATTTCATAAAATAGAGCCGTGGACAATTCTGGATTGAAGTATAATAATAAATATTAAGCACTAACCATTTCAATTCCAGAGTTATTTCTTAATTTACACAAACAATAAAGAGAGTAAAGATTGTACAAGCTTAATCATGACAGCAATAATTATGTTTTAGTGTTCAAATTTTTGGTGGGCTAGATGAAATATTGTCAAAGAAATAACTACAAAGATGAATGAGAAGCATAGGGCTGGCAATCTGAAATGAGATTGGATCTTTTTTGGAAGCTGAGTAGATTGCATCCTTTATACTTTAAATTTAATTAATTAATTAATTAACCTATTCATGAAAAGAGTTTAATAAACTTTAATTCCAAACTTTGTTCATGCATGCAAATTATTCAATTTTGCCTTTTTAATTCACTTTTTTTATTGCAACACATAAATAAGTTTATAATAATCCCAAGTCAACAAAGTAACTTTAAAATTTCTTTAACTTTTAACCAAGAGTAACTCCAAACATTCCAGACTTGTATCCCAATTTTTCATCCTAAATTATGTAGCATTCATCATGTGATAATGAAATAGTATTATAAATAATTTTTAAAATTATGAAAATATATCATCCCATTGATGAATGCCTTCATATTTGGAATGAAAATTTAAAATACAAATTTAAGATATCTAGCATTATTCTTTAATTAATAAGTAAAAAATAGTTCATGGAAGAGCTTTTAACTGTTTTGTTTTCAAAATCTAATTATATTATAACAATTACAAACCACCTCTAAATTTACTTTAAAATTTCTATCTTCACTAAAATAAAGAAACTTGTATGTCTATGCATGTGGATCATATGCTCTGAAAAAACTAATTTGATAGCCTAACTTTGTGAAACATGCTATAATGCTCAACAGGGCCCAAGTCAAGTCATGACTGGCTGGATTCCTAAATTTTTCAATGCCCATAAGACTTACATGTAGACTTGCCCAAAATCAACTGTGTTACGCATACTTACCAAAATCCTTCCGAAAATCTGTAACCCTAATTAATTAGTCATTATTGCACTCTTTCTATATAAATTAACAAGCGCAATATTCCAATATTATAATATACTAAATGGAGCTGATGTGACTATAATTTGGTTATTTCAAGTTCTTTGCATACATACTATAATGCAAGACATTTCTCTTTTTAAATATTTAAAATGATAAAATTATTCTTCTTTTTAAAATATATTGAGAATATAAGTATGAATACAATATTTTATTCGTATTGAGAGTTTTTGATAATAGATCTATATATTATGGATAAATAATGAAAATTGTCTCATATTATCTTCATATATGATATTATTTAATAACAATTTTTTGAATAAGTATAATTTAAACTCTTCGTGTTATTATTAAGCGTATAATATATAATTTTAAATTTTTTAACAAAATTTAAAAAATAAGTAGTTTTGTATCAATGTCGATTAAATTTTAAGGGAAAAAAAATAGTGAATTAGGGTCTTAAAATAATATATAAATTTATTTTTTAAATATTTTTTAATTATTAATATTTTTATTGAAAAATTAAAGTTAAGTGCCATAAATTTTTAATTTATTTTAATAATTAGTATTTTTTAATATAAATAATAAGTTATATTCATCAATTTTAATTTTTTTAATATTTTGTGGTTTCGGTATAAAGGAGTCATCTTTGATAATTTTTACTCAATTGAATTTTGACTTGGAGAATGTGCATTCTTTATCTCTTTTTCTTCCATTGCATGGTTTACATTACATGTACACAATGTCAAATGAAGTGACAAGAAATGAAAAAAAAAAAAAAATTATAAATGGAAGAAGAGAGATTAAACAAGGTCAACACAAGTTTTTAAAAACAATAACAACAGATTTACCTTGAGATGTATAAAGGCCTGGGTCAGGCCGGTTCGGATCTGGTTCAGGTCAGACCAAGCTTGAGCCCAGCCTAAGCCCACGATGTCCCAGGCTCCGCCCAGGCCCACTAAACATTTTTTTTGTAATTTTTTATTCATTATTTTTATTATTATTATTATTATTATTATTATTATTATTATTTGACTTTTGTTTATATATTATTTCATTCATTTTATCAATTTTAAACTTTTAACATGCTAACTTTGTGGATGTTTTTCATTATGCATACCAAGATTATCAAAGCATATATATAATGTAAATGTAATATGTGTATTTTGATATTTTGTATTTTTTGTTATAAAAATAAATAAATAACATATGATAATAATACTAATACTACTAATTTCAAATAATTATTATAAATTTTATCATTTAAATATTACAATATTAATCAAACGAATGCCATGAGTGATGAGTGTATTAAAAGAAAAAAAATTATATAATTGATAAATAACAAATATATTGACATCTCTTAGACAAAAAAAAAATAAAAATAAATAAATAATATTTATATATAAAATAATTTTAGCCTATTTATTTTAAACTAGTTTAATATTCAAATTACAACATTAAATACATTAATTTAAACTAAATGAATGAACTTGCATCGCTACAATTACAGTATATTCTAATTAGGTTGGCACTTATTGAACAATTTATCATTTATATTTGACCCATTTTTTTATCTTACAATAAAATTACAAATATTAAAAATATAATAAATGTTACAAATTAATTTTCATCGAAATAATAACTCCCCAATCCCAAATCATCATCATTTAGGTTATTATCTCGGACTTGATCTTGAATTTTTTGTTTTATATTCTCATAATCTTTCAAGTATATCAACTAATCCAATACTTTCGGTGACAATCTTGATTCACAGTTATCCAATACTTTGTTTCCTGCACTAAAAGTAGATTTTGATGCTATTGCAGACATCGAAAGAGTTTGTATATCACAAGCCATGACTATAAATATTATTCAAAAAATTTTTAATTGAAAAGTTATCCATATCAAGTGTAACATTCAAATTTTTTGCAATTACATTGTTAACTTAATTGCACCGGAAAAGTTTATTCGATAATTCATTATTGTTGCGTATATAAACAATACTAAAATATTCTTTCAATATTTTTTAAATTTCTTTTCTATAATAAAATAAATATTTTAAAACTCATTAATATTTCTATAACTAACAAAAGTATAAGTAATATCAAATAAATAATTTAAAACATAACATAAAATTAAAAAATAAACATGTGAATATGATAATGTAATATTATAAAATATTTCTAATAAGTTCATAAAATTATATGCCACAATCCAATTATTAGAATTCAATAGCACAGTATTTAATTTTTTATTATAAAAATTATAATTACATTGCTAGAATTAACACAAGATTTTAATATCAAATAAGTAGAATTCCAATAAATTTTTAAATCAAACTTGAACTTTCTAAGTTGTAATCCATAATACAATAAAATAAAAAGATTAAAATCTTATCTTCTAAAACCTCTAAATGAAATACATTTAATGCATCTTTAATTTTTTTTATATAACAATTAATTAAATTTAAATTATTTTGCACTATCAAATTAATAATATGACAAACATATTGTTTATGAAAAATTGTGTACCAAAATTACAAATAAGTACTATATTATTAGTAAATAATTTAATGACAGCATTATTAATAGATGGATTGTCAAAAGTAATGTTAAAAATTTGATTTTGTATGTCATGACTCTAAAAACACTCATCATTGTGTTGAAAATGGAAAAAGTATTATGCAGATATTCTAATTTATGAAATACAATAATTCTTTTATATAATATATAATTATCATCAATGTAATAGAAAACAATACAAATATAACTTAATCTTTTACATTCAGTTTAACAATTAAAAGTAATAAAAATAACACCTTTAAAAGAATAAAAAATTAATATCAATTTTTTTTTATTGAAATAGTTTAATACAATCACTCCTACATATAATTCTATAAACTAATTTGAAAGAAAGTTAAATATACCTTCTTATGAAAATTTTAATTCTTTTGTGTTTTTCTTGAGTGAAATGATATTAGTTTGATACGATCCATTTGGCCATCTTTTTCCTTATGTGTTGATGTAAGTATCTAAATTAAGTGATAGTGTTGTTCTTAGAAGGATTTGGTGCAAGTAAAGATTGAGTATAGTATTCCAAGAAAGCATGTTGTTGTATACATTTTATCATATATCGTTTCAATTGTTCAATTTCACTCTCAATACTTAGGACAATTTTACATAAAGTACAAACGATTTTTTATTTTTATTTTTCAGTTGTATTATTAACTCAAAACTCTAATATAAAATTTTTTCATATACTTGATGTCCTTATTCTTTTAGAGTTAGTAACACTCATTGATGTAGAACTAGATTCACTTCCATCTAAATTTTGTTCATTTGACATTATTTAAAAATGTAAAAACTATAAAATTCTAATATCAAAATAGAAATACATAAATAAGTTTTGTGAATCAACAAATTTATTATACAAATACTTTAATTCTTGCATTTTTAAAATTGGCATGTAACAAGAGACAACGATTAATGCAAAAGTTACGGGATCAACTTTGAAAGTGAAGGAAACTTGTATGAATAGGTGATTGAGCGAGCATGCATGGATGGCTAGAAATGATAATGTTGGTGTACAACTAGATTTTAATCATCACAAATACTGTATCATCAGCAGTTGCCCACAGCCAATAAAAATGTAATTAATCTACTTATACAAATCATATAAAAGAAAAACATAATTCAAATTCTATTACAAGGAATTTATATCGTCAGCACAGATAGAAAAATTCATATTTTCTTTTACTTTTAGGAGTTACTTATTAAAACATGATAAAAAGTGTATATCTTTGTAATAGACTTAACTAAATGAAAGCTTTCATCTACATGATCTAAGAGCACAAATAATTGCATGAAAAAAGAATTATCCTGCTATTCAAACTTGAGAAGAATATTATAATTTTTACTAAGCTAACTTTTGTCAAATCATCCATCTCTCTCTTGGGATCCTATTAATTATTGGATATAATTGAAAAAGTAGAGGGCAATTTCAAAAATAATAATCTATTTTAAATGAAACCAAAGAGATTTCACCCTTTAAAAGTTGGTAAAATTAGTGTGACCATAAAGGAACAAGCCATAATGATTAAAGAAAAGCCAAACAAATTGACTACACATACATGTTATTAACAAAGCCTATATGGCAAATTTTTGCAATTGGCAACTCTTTTGAATTAAATAAGAAGATGACTGAAACAAGGTGTATCAAAAGTAATCATTCTAACCAAATAAATAATGGAAAACTTAATGAAGTAAAAAACATATGGTACCATTCCATGGGCACTAGTCAATATATCATATATCTTGGTAAATCCTTCCCAAAAAGACCCATATGATTATCTAAAAGTTGTAGTCTATTAAAGCTTATCTTGGAGGAGGTGGAGGAATGTGGTACTTTGCCATTCCCACCCATGCAACAATTCCAACTACACGGATTATCCATCCAAATATGAATTTGAAATTCTAAATTCAAAAAAAGAAATATGAATTTAGATTGCCTGGCATGGTAACTTTTAGCCAAAAATTGTCTAGTTACTTCAATAGAAAAAAAAAAAAAAAACTGTAGTGACACTAAAAAAATATCAAAAAGTAGAAAAAATTTTCAAAAATTTCAATGTTAATGTTTACTTTCCAGAATTGTTTGCGAAGAGTTAACTTAAATTAAAACATTTGTAGAATTGTTTTTAGTCAAAAATTTATTTCATGTTTATTCTCCAAAAATATAAACCAGTAAACTAACATTTACTCTCCACAATCAAACATCTTTAAAAAATTAGGAATTTCTAGCATTTTCATTAATCTGAGTGTGTACAATTAAGAATTTAATACAAATGACAAATAATTGTAATATAAACGATTTCTTTAAACTAACTTATGAACCTTACACATTATCTATATGAAGAAAAAAAAAACTAGAAAATTAAAACAATAAAATAGCAAAGTTTAAGATAACAACCAACAAATCAAAAACAAGAATATAAATACAAAAATAGGATGGAATCGAAATATGGTACCCATAGGTGTGATTGTTGCAAATTTAGTTAAAATTTGAAAGTTAACACAAAATTTGCTTTCTTTGAATCAAATGGTTTATAAATTTAGAAAAAAAGAGAGAAATAGAGAAACAGCCAGATTGAAAATAAATTGAGAGAATGAGAAATGTATACCTACTTGTCTATAAAATTTTCAATTTATATATGTCTTCTAATCTTTTTTTTATCATTTAAATCTAATCATTCGGATTATTTGAAAATGTTTATCGCACCTGCTCTTGCTGCTCTATATTTTACTTCACTCTCTGCAAAACAATTCAAGTAGAAGCTAAGAGGAGAGAGACAGGCAGGTTCAGATAATCGTTAAGAGGAAAAAGAAAGAGCTTAAGGAATAGAGGTGGCTTAGGTCAGCTGGTTAGGCTGGCAGGACTGAGCAAATCAGTAGAAAAAAAAGGAAGAAAGGACGATGACAAACTGACGAAGAATGAAGAAGGATGAAAAAAAATGAATTTTGATTTTTGAACGGTCACGCGGGCTTGCCCGGCTCAATCTTGGCACGGCCCTCGTGGGTAAAGCTTCACGGGTTGTGCTGGGTCGAATATTTTTCAAACGGGCTTTCCCAACCCAGCACGTTAGCCTGTGTGAGCTTCCTTTTCATAGTCGGCCCGGCGATCCTTTAGGCACCTTTGGATTTACCTACGTAAAGTTGAATTGAGCTACCAAGTAATCTTCACTTCACATTAATCAAGAAAATGCCCGCTGGATTTCTGAGAAAATGAACCAATACTATTTATTCCTTTCAAATCACGAGCCTGCACTATAATAATACCAATACATAACCAGTATATGCATATCGGATTCCCATTGTAGATTGACTGAGTTGTTTCCTGGTCAATGCAAATCTGATGCAAAATCTTACTAGAAGAGTTAAAAATAAAAATATATATGCATGGCATCTTGGTTCACATGTAATTTCTCAGTAAATGTGCCCTAATGTTTTCGGAGAATCAAATCTAATGAATGAACAAACATCCGTCTGCAATGGATTGGTTATATTGGTCGGTGTTGAAGACAACTTGTAGGTGATTTATTTTTATTTAATTTTCATGGAGTTTCGAGACTTCCTTCTACTTCAATGGGGAAATCAACGTAGTACTGGCCGTGCAGGTACAGGGGCAGCTGAGCTAAAGCCAACCCTTCTTTTTATTATATTAAATATATGCAAAACCCTTATTAAGAAACAACTGTGTCTTGGATTCTCGCATTCCTGGAAAAACAGATAAGAATCCATCCCATTCCTATTAGGTTTTTAATATATGGTGCTTCAATTTTTTTATTATTAATGTTGTTACTGTTATCACTTCAATCAAATTACATAAATATTTATAAGTAATGAGTTTTTAATGGGAAATTTTAAAGTATTTATTTTAGTAAAAATATTATTATAAATTCAAGTAAAATGAGAGAATTCATTAAAAATGATTATCGAAAAGTAACACAAACTCAAATCTAAGAAATTAAGTTGATCATAAACTAAGAACAATAGAGTGGGCTAATTTTAGTTTTATTATCTATGAAATAAAATAAAACAATCAAACACTAATATTATAATTGAATCAAACCATTGAATCGGTTTTGTTATTTTTTATTCTGTTAATTTTAAATTTAATATAAAATTAATTAAATAAAATTCAATAAAACACCAATAAAAAAGAGTCATATATCACTATAATTTTAATATTTATAAAAAATTATTTACACTATTTAATCAAAATTTTACGTTAAGAAAATTGCTCACCTTATTAAATAAGGACAATGATATATGAATTGATAATGTGGAATCATGTGACTGCTTATCCAAAAGTGAGAGACGTTATGCATTATACTTTATTATTGATTGCCCATAAGCATTTTAAACCAAATCAATCTTTTAATTTTTCTTTTATAAGAAGAAAAAATTGAATTGGACCAATCGTTTTTGTTCAGTTTCTCACTCCTGACAACCAAAAAAAAAAAAGAAAAAGAATAAAATAACCGACAAAAAAACTATGGTGATTTGTTATGAATAATGTATTAGAAATCTTTGAATAAAATAACAAGAATAATATTATTATTCACCTTATTATGGACATTCGATTATATATAAATAATTTATAATCATGTGATCTTTGATTGTAAAGTGAGAGATCTTACACGTCATAATTTATTAGCCAATCTCAATAAACTATATATGATTCTGAATTTCTTTCATATCATAAGAACCTCGGAAGAAAAGAAAAAGTAAAAAAAAAAAAAAGAGAGAACTATGTACGGTAAGAATCTCAAAGATTACATGCATGTAGATAGAATTGATAAAATAGTTAATCCTTGTTTCTCTACTTTGAAAGGTTTGCTCAGCGGCCTCAATTAGCGGGGAAACGTTTTACATGGACTTGAGATGTAATCTGAAGGTAAAATAAATGCCTGCACCGTCTTGATTTAGTTTCTGAATTAGCTAGATTCTCTCTTACATCTTTAATGTGTATATAATAATGAGTATCATATATACATGTTTAAGAAAAGGGTTGAAACCTACGCCTTCTTTTATTTTCTCCAATTTTTTAGTTTTTTTTCTTCTTCCTTTGGTAACAAAGTCTCAAAAGTAGACGTTGTAGTTTGATTTATAGCTAGATTTCCTCTTTTAGGTTCCCATTGAAGAAGGTAGAACTGAGGTCCGGCTACCTGCTGAAGATCTGCTGCAATTCTCATTGTACATGAGCGAACGAATTTTCAAATGTTACCGGTCATTTGTGAAGTATCACAAAATAGGATTTTCTCCCAACTAAGTTCTCTTAGAGTTTTAAAAATCTTGAATCACGTACTTGTTAATAATAGTACAATTAAAGTTTACTTATGTTTTGCAAATTCAAAATAAATTGACTAACGATCGAATTTAACAACAAAACAAGTAAACTAATAAGTTCAGTTAATTCAAGCTAATACAACCCAAACTACAAGATACAAACCAGCAAGCCAACGACAGCTCCCACAAAAGATCATGATCTGTCAAGCTAATCTAATTAGATTATCCATTACATAAACAACAAAGAACACATGCTTTAATTAACTTCATTAATCAACTCATCATACATTGCGGGATCTATTACACCAAAAGAAAACTAAATGAATTTCATGACATAATACACACGCGCCATATATATATATATATATATATATATAGCAAGTTCTGGATAGCCAATATAAGGTATTTCATGCTTAATTACACTAACAACAAAGGTTTTAAACGGCCCATAAATTGTTGTCCAATAGACCATGCAATATTGAGGTAGCTAAGGTGGCTTCCTACTAACTAAACAAGATAGAAACAAATTACGAATAGAAATTAAAGAAAGAAAAGGACTTATAGAACATATGATAACCACATTTCTTTTTTTTTTTTTTTTTTTTTTTTGAGGAGGCCAGATTTTGAATTATTACAGAATAACAGCCCTAGTTTACTGGAACAACATGGAGGAGGCTTCCAACTTTTGCAGCTTAATTATTTTGATTCCGCACATGTTTATGCTCCTCTTGACACCTGTAAACGAAAATTTAACAGCCGTTTTAGAGCAGATTCCACGAACCCACCCAAGCACCAAAAGAGGGAAAAAAGAAAATAAAGGGAACGAGAAAGAGGAACCCTGATCAAACAATTAAAATCTCAATTACTGTGCATTAGACACCCTAATAACTGTACTTTTAATATGTTAGTGGAACATTAAGTACTGTAATCCGTAGTTTTCAAGTGTTTGGAATCTTGAACTCATTGAAGTATTAATAAAATGATTTACAATTTCTTAAATAGCAAGTACTATGAAGTTGTAGATAGAAAGATTTCATGGAATTCCAAAAATTCCTTCTTGCCCAGATTATATAAGCCACAAAAAAAAAAAAAAAAAAATAATTAAAGTACAATACATTACACAGTACTATTAATTATCATACATTATGCAGATGAATTTGATCACGAGAAGAAATCCATGGTAACAGTAAAACCATTTTATGATTACTTACGAAACAACCTCCAAACACAAAAGAGAAAACCAGTAGACTGTGATGTGGCTGAAAACCCAAAAAATAAAATAAAATAAAATAAAATGGAAAAAGACAACAGATAAGACTGTAAATACATCTTCAGAAATAGGAAACATGAGAGAATATGATATCTTAATCCTTATTTTAAAGATATTATTACCAGAAAATAGCTTTCTCCATGCTGCAAACTCTGCATTAGAAATCCAAACTCATTAATTGGTACTGGCACGCCAGAGCCATGGACCAAAACTAAATCTTGGCCAAACATTGCTTTCAAGTCAAGTGGCCCCATTGGAACTTCCGTTGGCACACCATTGATAAAAACTGTGATGAATCCTGAAATGCAGTTAAAAAAACACAATGTTAATTACTTGAATGGATTAAATTTTCTTCATAGCTTTTAGTTAATTCAGTTACTATGTAACAAGGAATATAAGTGACTGATTATAGGTTTTGTTTTAAAGGAGAAAACCTCTGAATATCTGACCAATTAGCTAGAGAATTTATGTGTAAGTAAAAAAATAAAATAAAACAGCGAAAGAGAATGAAACTAACTGAGGCATGCATTTACCAGTTTGGTATTGTAAGTTTGAAGTTTCTGAAGGGCATAATATTGATGTTACATTCGAGCTCTGCTCAAGTTCTTGAAAACCCATTTGGCCAGACAAGAAGTATAGGTTTTCAACTCCATCGTCACCCATAACTCCACAAGAAGAAGAAGAACCAACAAGAAAATTGGTAGATGGAGTTGGAGCATAATTAGCTGGAGTATTTGCAAACCCCAAAGTAGCAGCACAAGTATTTTCATATTGAATTGCACCGGTAGCTCGTGGCTGCTGATTTCTTTGTTCCCCAGCAAGGTTGGCTTGCAACTGGCGCTGTCGGCGGCGAGATCTTGATCGTCTGTTTTGGAACCAGTAGAAGACATTTGCATCGCCAACAGAACCAAATTTCTCAAGCAGCTTTCTTATCCTCACAGTTTCATCTTTTGGAGGGTTAACCATACCACTATTGAAGATGGATTCAAGAATGAGGATTTGTTCTGGCTTCGGACTCCACCTTGACCTCACTGGTTCGCTTCTCTCAGATCCCTGACTTGGACTGTTTGCGTCTTGGCCTTGATCTTCCATTACTGTGCAGAAGAAAACTAAAAAGGAAATATTCTTGAAGCTGAAACCTAGGCTTAAAACATAGGAGAAAAGCTTAGCAAATGAATACACAGTGAAGTGCTTACAGGAGGAGAAGCTATATAAAGGCCTCAAGGGAATGTTACTTTTGTGAAGTTACAAAATCATCCTTTTGTTTTCTCCACCATGTCAAAGGAAGTGATTTTATACCTATTTATTTTTCTAATTAATCTATTATCAGTGATCTAAGATGAACTTAAGCTTTTGATATTAAATAAATAATCTACCACCTCATAGTTTTGAGATTAAAATGCTTCAATCACTCACCGTCCCCTTTTAATTTCTTTGCTAAAATTAATGTCACTTGTTATTATTTAAGTGGGTGTTAGTTAAACTCACACCAAAATTAAAAAGAGTTTAATTCGTACTATACAATATTTGTTTAAAAAAATTAATTTTATATATATATATATTATTACCCTAAAGCGTTCAAAGTACACCTCATACGTCCATGCATCCAAACATTCACACCTTTTCAGTATTCTATAATTGACTTTTATGGTTATTGATCATCTGATTAACTGTAGACCGGAAATCTTCCCTATACATGTACTTTTTTGGTCACGAAATCCACCTGTCATACGTAAACAATGATGATCGCATGAAATCAATCAACTTATCACCATTCTCGATTAGCCATTGCTGAATGAGCTATCGTTTAATTAATGTGTATTTAATCCAATTTTTTCGGTTATCCAAACTTACATATGGATGAAATTCCCAAGTAGCAAATCTCTTTCATTTCAATTATTGGACATCCGTGTTAATTTTCATGGGAAAAACTATCAAAGAAACGGTCAAAATTGTAAAAAGAGAAAGAACGACAAGTGGTGTGAAAGTTGGACAAGCGAAGGAAAACAAGGCTAGGGTTTCGGCTTGACAAGTGCATGTGAAGGAATGCATGGAAAGCTGGGTCGCTGTAAGGAAGAGGGAATATTTTATGATAAATAATCTATAGAAACCATAGAAAATAAATTAAAAAAAAAAAATGGAGGAAAACTACAAAGAAATGGTCAAGAAACCGTGCAATAATTTAATAGCTGTGACGTTAAGTAAACATGGCTTACAGTGGCACTGCCATCCTCTCTGTAACTTTTTATATCAAACGAAAGGAAGGAAAGCTCATAATTGTTGGCTTAAGCCTCGAGCACTTTTCCTTCCTCTTTCTCCTCCTAATCTCTCTCCCTACGGCAATATTTTTGTGGATAGATAATAGAATTATGTAACAAGATAGGAACCGATCGAAACTCGGTGTTGTCGGACGCTGTTTTCTGTCTCTGTTACCTTTGCTTTTGCCTTAGTTTATAAGGATTCTATTGATCTTAGCTTGCACCCTGCCAAGGGTTTTGTTTCGTAAAGCTATGCTCGTGGGTTTTCCTCTCTATCTTTTACTTTATATATCCTTTTCAATATTTATTGGCTCTACAGTTCGGTGGCACAATGTTTATTAATCTATTTACAAACTAAAAAACAATATATTTACAAATTAAAAAAATATTAACAAAAATATAACTATGACATGTTACCGAACGACGACGAAGAGAATGGTTAATCCAAAATTTAGGTTTCCATTTAAGAGATTAGATAAGTTTCACTTTATCTTCTCATTCATTTTGGGATCACAAATTTCTTTAATTTGAACTGGCAAATGCTATGTTATTTAACAACTAAATGCAAATTTTGCATAATTATCGTGTTTAAGTTTGACCATAAACAGAATAACTCATTTTAATTTATGTTTAAGTACTTGATTACAATTATAATGTAAACCAGCTTTAGTTATTTAATTATTCAGTAGACATGATTTGAAAAGAAGGTAATTCTGGTTCAATTTATAATGATGCATGTCTTCTTTCTACATTGAATAAGGCCGTTGCTAAGTGTAACTTTACAGGTGTGAAATGAGAATACGGTGCATGTGTGTTGATTAAATGTTTATTAATGGTTGGCTACGGCTTTAATTCAGACAGTCATCTGGTAGATAAAATTACTAAATTTTTATATCAATATTGATATAATAAGATAATTCTAATTAATTAAGAACAAATCAAGTATCATATTAAAGAGATATTCTTTTTGCGCTTTAATTTTGTATATATAACATCATTATTATTAATTTTTTGACACTTAACTAGTTAGTTAGCATCATATATTATCATTATATTTATTTATTTATTTATTTTTACAAAAACAACATACACAATTGAGTCTTTCAATTTAGTTAAAATGCAGTTTATCTAAACTTACTAAATTATGGATGACTATTTCAATATTGTTCAACCATCAAATCAATCAATAAATTCTTTTGGAGAATTACCACATAAAGGTATCCTTCAAGGGGATTCAATTGAAGGTTGCGGATTACTAAAGTATGACTAGTCTTTTCCTACTAATTCAATTTGTAATTCTCTAATTTGCAATTCAAATTTAAAAAAAAAAATGAACTGAAACTATTTGGTTTTTGAAATAATGAATCAAAAGTCAAATGGAGGCCATCTAAAATCAAATTTATTTCATTTGATATTTACTTAATAAATTTTTTTTATCTACTTTTAAGGGTACCAAAATAATAAATAAATAATAAAATAATTCTGTAAAATGATTAATGTTGCGGCAACATTATAATAGGATTACATCAATTTTTGGAAAAAAAACTTTATGTAATTTACTTATGCTGAAAACTAATTTTTTTTTTTTAAAAAAGGAGGAAATTATTCAATTTTCCAAAGAAAATTCAACCCAAAAAAGTATTAAAAGAATCCAAAAGGAACCGCATTAGTCAGGTCAGATAGTTGGGTAAAAATACACGAACACATGTTAAAAGTCGAGCAAATCAAAGCGAAAACGTTTAATACATGTGCCCTAAAAGCAGAACCAGATGTTGGTCGGTGTCCCCCAGAAGAAGTCGCAAAATTCCTCAACAAAAATACAAGATAAAATACCCTTTATTATTATTTATAGGGTGGGTTGCCAGTTGCCCCTTCTGTCATCTCTACAAGGTTTTCTAGGGTTTTGGACTTTAGCCACAAATGGAAAATTGCCTAATAAAGTTACAGTGAAAGGAATCTCCAGTGTGGTCACAGCAAAGCACAGGCTTTTTCTCTTTTATTATTTGGTGTAGCTTGTAGTACTGTTACTATTACTGCTCCTGTCACTTCAGTTTCGTAGATATCGAGTAATTGATTTGATTTATTGCAGCTGTATAAGCTTTATAAAATAATCACCTATTTGTCTTTGTTTGAAGTTGGAATTGATCACTTCTAGTTTGGTTTCTCTGCTGTTCGTGTGACCTTGGTAATGCTTTGAGAAAGTGACTGTTAAACTAGAAAGAATGATGAACCCTCTTTTCAATCATACATTGAATTTTATAACTAAATGTCAAGGAGTATTAATTCCGTCGTATACGTTCTTGAGATTATAATGTATTATTGTTGTACAAAATTATTTAATTAATTTGTAATTTTATTTTTCTTTTATAAAATGTGTTGTGATAATATTAGTCATAAAATTATTATTTTTACATTAAAAATTAAAAAAATATTAAAATTAAATATACTAAATAATAATTTTATTAAGTTATTTATTAGATATAAGAATTTTTTATGTCGCATTATTTTAAATATATATTAATTTATGAAATTATTTATATTTTTATAAATAAAATTACACACATGATATTAAAAGTTACAAAATCATGAACTTTTAATAATTTTATTTTTAAATGAGGTTACAAATATCATGATGCAATTGTGAATGTCCTGTGAATAAATTGTTTCCTTCTTAACTTTCGAATAAGTGGCTTGTGGCTTGTTGTGGTGTGCTTCACATTATTTCTAAGGCTCGAAATCTTCTTCAATTTCAATGCACTTGGACGAGTGTTGCTAGTGCCATGGCGTATTGTAAGAATATGATAATCATTCTCTATCTGTCATGTCCGGGGTGTGGTTCATTTTAATGATTTGGTAACGTTATACCATTTTGATATTGATCCAAAATTTGGCAAAGCTCTCACGATCTTTAAGTGTTTAGAACACTCCTATATGAGGATGGGTTAAGGAAAATACTAATGGTTTATCAAAACATAACCTTTGCTTGTTTGCTTGTGACGGTGTCATTAAAGAGCATCAGGGTTCTTTTCTTGGTAGTTTTTTGGTTTCTCTTGGTCATTACACTTCTTTCTATGCTGAGCTTTTGAAGGTCATTCTTGCTGTTAAGGAAGCTCAGGTTAAAGGTAGACCATCACATTTGGGTTGAGAGTGATTCTCTTGCTGTTGTGGGTTGTTTTAAATCCTAGTATTATTCTCCTCCTTGGTAACTTTACACTTGTTACCATAATATGTTAAGGATATATATTTATATAATTTAACAAATGAAAATCTCATTAAAATTGAATGTATTAAAAGATAATTTTGTTTAATCAACTATAGCAGACAAGAATTTTTCTTAATGTAATTTTAGGAACATGTGATAAAAAATTATTTCAATTTTCTAATTTTTTTTATAACTAAAGTTTTTTTAAAATTTGTATTACAAAATCATTTAAAATAATTTAATAATATTTTTATAGATAATTTTTTTTTTCAAATTTATTTTACAAAATTATTTAAATTTTAATAAATTTTTTTATAAATGACATTGTAAATGTAATCATGGGCACTATTTTTTTGTTCTCAAAGCATACGTTACAAAATTATTCAAATTTTAATGACTTTTCTTTTATATATAAATGGGATTATGAATGTAATAATATAATTAAAAACTTAAATATAAATGTAAGAGTTTTTATCTTCAAATTTAAATTTTTAAATCAAGAGACAATTTAAAATGTATTAGAGTTGACTTTAGTGCATTCTCAATATTTTGAATTTTTTCTAAGACTAAAAATTAAAACAATCATTTCAATTCACGTGATAAAACCCTATTAAAATTAAAGTTTTAAGTCAAGCGATAATCAACATATTGATCATTTTATTTCTTAAAACATGCATTAGAAAATTATTTAAATTTAATAATTATTCTTGTAAATGAGCACCTAATATACAATAAAATTGTTAATTATCAAGCATAAAGGAGTAGTTAATTAGTAAACATCGGCTTTCAAGTAAAAGTGAGTAGCAAATATTTTATGTATTATACATATTTTTTAAAATTAGATTGAATCATAATAAACATAAACATGTATAATTATTAAATGTGACCTTAATATTCAACCATTTTTGTTTTATTTTTAATATATTAATCTATAATAGCCTAGGGGATACTTTTTATGTCCATTGTTTTTTGTAACTTCGAATTCATTCTCGGGTCATCATTTCTTTTTAAATTCTATACGCAAAAAGAAAAATCTAGTCTCGCTTAAATTCTTATTTTCTTTGGCTAGGGGTTCACATCATTACTCATTGTTATTTTTTCCATTGTTATTTTAAAAAATCATAACATTTCCATTAACAATTATACATAAAAATTTATACGATTTAAATTTATTTAATGTTATTCATAATATAAAATAGAGTGTAACATAAAAATAATTAGTTAAAGTGTTTGATAATCATTAATTTTAGTAGGAATCATTAACTTTTTTATTAATATTTTATATAATTTATTTTTTTATTATTATAAAAATATAAAATATGTGATAATAATATAATATTACTGCATAAGTTTAAGTTGAAAGGCATTTGTATAAAAAATTTTATATGTAACTATACTCATCAAATAAACCTTTTCTCGGCCGTTATTTAATATTTTGCTAGAATTGAGCATTTGGCAGGATGCATGATATCATGATTACATACTGAAAATATAATGATTAAGAGGTCCATCAGGTAGGATTGAATCATTAATATACGTACCTAAATTGTGCATGAAAAAGCTGTCTCTCTCTGTGTGTGTGTATTCGAAAATGCACAATATTCCCTTTGCGCAGAAAGGGAATCTGATGAGTTAAAAAATTAGTGAAAAAGAAAAATAAAAAATTTAATGACTGTCAAAAAGAGAGAGTCGGAGAACAAGCTGGAATCTGGGGTTATAGCTTCTGTACTTGTCCCCCGTAAATTCTGATATCTTTTAATAATTTAAATTGCCAAACCCTAGCCCTATGCATCTGGGTTGTTCTTTAATTTAGAAGCATAATTACATTGTACTGATTGTGCCGTTTCATGATTACTTGGACCCTTAATTCTGATTTGATGATTTCTTGGTGCAGTAGTCCGTGAGAAGTTGCAGTTGAGCAGAAAGAAGATACATGCAGTGCCGAATGCACCAGCATCATATCAATGTTTGCTTGTTTTATTTTTAATAGATTCCAGTTCTCTCGCTTGGGAGGATGAATATGAATCCTTTTTCTGATTTGAATTTTTGACCAAAAATAAATAAACAAAACTTGGGATTGATATATGGTGGGAAAATAGATTATGAGCCGGGATCCTACACAAGGAAGGTTTTATATATATATAACACGGCCTATGATTATGTGATGGATATACCATTTCCTAATATTTGAAGGATTTCTTTGGAGCATTCGAGATTTTTTTTTAACTATTTTTTTTAATAAAAATGATATTTTTAATTTGATATTTTTAGAATTTAAAAGCCTTTCGTATCAAATATTCTAAAGAATTAAAGTTCAACAATTTATTTACTAAAGTCCATTTAATATTTATTATTTTAAGGACATAAATTATTTTTATTAATTTTTATTGTTCAAATAATAATAAGAGAAAACAAATGCAAAGTGTATTTTTGTTTTAATAATATCTTAATAGTAATTTTGTTAAATATGCTAAACAAAGATTATAGACAATATGTTGTCTTAAAAAAAATATAATTCTTAATAATACAGCTTAAAAAAAATGCTTGTAATTAACTTTTTTAACATCTCGAAGCAAGCTGTTTAAGGACATTTGCTAACTTGTCCATTAACCAGCCCATCGACTTTCAATCTTATCCTTTGATAAAAAAAAAAAAAAATCAGATCAGTTCATCTTCTTCAATAGGGTACATAATCAAATGTCCTAAATTTTCACGCCATCTCCTGTTAAGGATCACGAGACAAAGATAAAATAGAATGATAAATTTGCACTTTTCTTGAGCACTATGACTTAGATCAAAGAGAAAGATATATAGATATATAAATTTTTACTTCATCTTTTTTTTTTTTGAATGTTAAGAAATATAAATTACAGAGAAAATGATACATATTTTTAGAAAAAAAGATATATAAATATATAAATTTTTATCTCTTTTTTTTTTAAATGTCAAAAAAATATATAAGAGAAAACAAAATATACAAAGTCTCAAGAGAGAAAGATATACAAATTTTCACCCCGTCTTCTTTTGAGTCGTCAAGAAATGAATATAAAAAAAAATATAAACAAATTTTTACCTCATCTTTTCTTGATGCGTCATTTTTCGTGAACATCACTTGACATAATATTTAGAAGGAGAGATGTACAAATTTTTACCTCACCTTTTCTTAACTATCAAGAGACATAGATTAGAGAGAAATATGTACAAATTTTCACCTCCTATTTTCTCATGTGTTAAGACACATCTCTTTAATATCAAAGAAAAAGATATACAAATTATTATGTGTTAAGATAGATATCAATTGAGAAAGATATACAAATTATTACCCCATCCTTTTTTGACTATCAAGAGAAAGAAATAAAAAAGAAAGATTTACAAATTTTTACCTCATCTTTCCTTAAGAGACAGGGATCAAAGAGAAAGATATACAAACTTTCACCATATCTTTTCTTAAGCGTCAAGAGACATTGATCAAAGAGAAAGAGGTGCGCTTGTAATTAACTTTGTGGCCGTCTTTACCCAAAATACCATTACTTGTCATCAATAATTTTGAAGTTTTTATGTTGCTTGCACCTCATCTTTTTTTGACTGTCTATTCAATGAAAACTTTTTTTTTTCATATTCAGAGATAGAGATGACAGAGAACAACGTCTATTCAGTGAGAAATATAAACTTTTTAAGAGACAGAGAGAATTTCAAACTTATTAAGAGATAGGGTCAGAGAGGCATGCTTGTAATTAGCGATTGAGAGAGAACATCGTCTATCCAATGAGAATTTAAACTTATTAAGAAACAAGACGACAGAGACGTGCTTGTATTGAACTTTCTGACCATCTTCATCTAAAATTCCTACCCCTTGTCATCAAATGATTTGAGGTTTTTGTTTCGCTTGCATTTTCGTAATTGAGAAAAAAAAAAAAAAAAAAAGAAGCGATACAGCGTACATATATTTGATCTCTTTTTGGAAAATTAAAAAAGGAGTCCCGAACAACTCCTTAATTTATTAAAAATATGTGAAGATGATTATAACAGTGTAATATATGGATCAAGTTTACAACGAAGGAGCTTAATTTTTATTTTCTCAAGTTTTTCCCTTTGTTGTTGGAAGAAAAAGAAATGTGGAGCCAGCCTTCAATTGGTTTTACCTCTAATATGCTGGAAAAAAAAAAAAATAGAACCATGACTTTTCTTGTTGGACAACTAATCGATGGTGACAATTTGGTGGCACAAGGGCTTGCATATATATTTTCATGTATTCCCTTTGCTCTTGATCTGCTGACAGAGAGCTTGTGGAAGATGCCGGCCTAATGTTTGTACACTTTTCATGTGTTAACCAGCACTAAATGTGATGGCATACCTAGTTAGTTATGTTATTTTATCGTAGATTAAAATTGTAACAGTTCTGATTAATTTTAGTGGTTACAAACAATATATTTATCTATTAACTTCACTATTCTTATTGCTTCTAGTATATGAAAGTGTACCTTTCTAAAATGTTAATTGCTATATAGAACCTAATTAAAAACACTATATCAAATATCTGAGAGATACTGAATGTTAATCAAAGTGTTTTGGCATGCCTTGTCTTGTGAACATCAAATACTAAATTACAATATTTCCAAGATACATACAAATAAGAAGTAAAGTACAACTGCGGATATATATGAGATGAATGGTGTTGTACATTTTACTTAATTCCTTGCCTCTTTTTAATGTGAACAATTATATACATAAGAGATAGAGAGAGTAAACGAGATGATTTATTTCAAAACAATAGCAACCAGTCAATAAATTCTCACAACAACTAACACGCCACACATATAACACCATATCAAGCATTAAAAAACAAAAAAATAATCATCATCTATTCTTAAAATCGTGGAAGGCCACGAATAATGTGACACAATAAAATTCTGCCGAACGATTTCATATTGAAACTCAATTAATTACCATTTCGAAACATGTTAAAATGCCCAGAAAACTGCTTGTTTCCCTAATCGTTTGGTTTCTGTCTTCTGCCCGTATTTGGTGTCTGTGCTGGCCTGTTTGAAAACTACAATTTTGCCTAACTTCTCCTGCATTGTCAAGAAGAACTTGGAGAGTTAAACCAGCTTGCTGCAACCTCAGCTGCCACCTCGGCAGTGCTCACCTCATCTCAGCAGCTCATCCTTCCCAGCTTATTCCCCTATCTTGCTTGCCAATAACTTTCTTTTCAGGACCACAAGCTCCTCTCTGCAGTAACTGCTGCCTTTCAGCCCTGCTGAGCAGCTCTTGCAGCTCAATGCCACAACCTTTGCTGCACACTGCAATAAGACAATTAGTACATTATCCAATCGTAATTCTCTTGTAAATGATATTCTCTCTTAGTTACTTCTTCCGGCTTCACCAATTGTATAAATATATGTTATTCTCCATGTGTTGGTCAAGGAAAAAGAGTGCAAGATAGCAAGCTTATTTCGGCTGCTCTACAAACTCTCTGTTTTTTGCTTTAGTCTCATATTTTTAACTTGGAGTCTCCGCAATTTGATCATAACGTCTGTGACATTCAGATGAAAATCAGCTGGATCAGAAGCAAAATGAACACAATACCAGCCGTAGATGCATCCCAAGAAAGTGCTTGATCAATCTTCAAAACTCCTTTCTTCACCATAGTCAGCTTATAGTACTGGTTATCAAAAATATTTGGCGCGCCGTAGTCCAAATCTGTAGTTTAATCCTCGCTAGAACTTGCCCCACAAGTTTTGCTGAGCTTTTGTGCAGAACCAACTGCGTGCGCTCGCGAAAGTGCTAGCGTTTCATTAGGAGTAAAACTTTTGCAAGAAAATAATTTCAATGTCTCAGGTACAGACATTGTTGGTCCTGACAAGTCAACTTGATTGCAGTGTAAGTGGGTCCTCCGGCGAGAAAAGCGGCATCAAGAGTTTGCGAGTGCGATGATATCTGCGCGGGAGACTTTTGAAGGTCATAGCCTCTGTAGCTCATCCATGGACTTGTCAATGTGCCCCTATCCTCGAACAGTTAAGTTTGGTGATGCATCTTTTTCTGATGGGTTTTGATATGTCCAGTCTATAAGAATTGATGCATCACAACCCTAAAACAAGGAAAATTTTAGTCGATGATTCAGTCACGTATATAGCAAACTAAAATGAAAATAAAATGCACGCAAATATGCTAAGGTGTACGTTTAGATGTGATGACTTACATTTCCAGAGAAGCAATCATGAAAATGCATGCGAAGCAGGGCTGTAGCTATGGTTTTATCAGTTCTAGATCGATTTTGCACCACATTGAAAACGAATGATTTTGCTTTTTGAACAAGAAGTGCTATAAAAACCGGGCCTTAAATCGTTTAAAGCAAGAGGAAGAATGGAGAAGAAGAAGAGAAGAAAGGAGAATTTTGTTCTCATTTTTCTTTACTCACTTTAATATTGGAACTTATGGAGTATTTTTGGATGGTTTGACTATATGGTTTAGGAAGCAATTGAAAGCATATGTAGTTAGGAAGGCAGGGAAGCCATGACAATGCTGTAGAAAAACTGGTGAGACGTGTAAAGGTCAAAGCTACTCCCAGCTTATTGCTTGTAAAGTGAAAAGATATCCCAATTGCATTGTCGTTGACGATTATTTTCTTACCAAAACAAGAAATATTTTATGCTTTTGATACCAGAAGCAGGATAGTGCACTACGTTTTGAGTATACGATATGTTTAATCCACCAGGGAAATTCTAATCTCGAATGAGATCGGCCATCCTATAGCAGTTGCCAATCATTGGGGCATGAAAAATAATTTTAGAAAATGAATGCTTTTAGACATAAATGTACTTATACATTATTTAACAAACAACTTAATCCTTGGCTTATATAATTATATATACATATAGTGTGTGGTTTTGAGAGTGGCATTTGTTAGGATTTATAATTGAAGGATATAATAAATTAAAGGATTTGTTTGAATTTATAAATTACCAAAAAAAAAAAAAAAAAAAGGAAGAAGAAGACATCCAATCATTGAACCTTAATAAACTCTAGCTAATGCCTTCAAAAAAATTTCTAATATCTAATTAATTTATAAATTTCTCTCATGGTAATAGCGCAAGGGAAGTTTTACTAATTCAACTAAACTCATTATATTATAGTTGAATATCAACACTCTTAAATAGTTGTTAGCTTGAAATATTGAACAACAACAATCTTAAATAATTAAAATATACTAGTATAAATTCTTGCAAGAAAGTAATATCACTAAATCATAAATATTAATTACGATCGTGAAGTACAAATTTTAATTTCTAAAATGGAACATGGAGCACTAGAAGTTGTATCTATCTCTGGGATTAAACCTTGTTTGTCTCTAAATTTGATGTTAAAGTTGCAAGTGTGAATTCTTAAATTGTTTTTGATTCTTGTCTTCCATTGTGATAGTGTTATTAGTCATTTCTAAGAAATCAGAACTGCCGTCGATCGCTTCTTCCGGCTTTCTCTTTGTTAGTAGTGGATCATATTTTCCGTCTTACTATTCTCGTCAATATTTGTTATTTGCATCTTAAAAAATATGATAGATGACTTACATTGTCGTAAAGAAAAAGAAAGAAAAGAAAAAATTTCTTTGGATTCTGTTTCTTACCGCCGTTGATTGGTTTGTCTTTCTTTCCTCTCTTGATTGGGTTTCGTGTTTTAGGCTTTCATTTATGTTTCTGGCCCTGCTTGCTTTGTTTCGGCTTCTTTCCCTTGTTGACTGGCTTCGGTTTCTTCCCCTGAGCGATTGGTTTCGGCTTGTTGCCCGGATTGGTTGGTTGCTGAGGTTTAACCGGCTCTGCAATTTTTCCTAATTTCTCCAGCTTTTCCAACAAGAACTTCGATGCTTGTTAACTTAATCATTGCAATTGAAAAACTCTGTCCAAACCCAACCAGAAGCCCTAGATTTATCTGAAGCAAGTTTTGATCAATCTGCAGTACTCCTCTATGCGAAAGGATCTCACTGTAGAACTTGTTATCAAAGATGAAGTTCGTATATTGGTCCAAAAATGCAGTTGGGTTGGGGTTATTACTAGACGCAGCACCACAGATGCTTCTGAGCTTGGTAACCAAAGTACGATTCATTGTTGGGTCAGCTGCCTGGGTTCCCTGGAAACCGGAAGTTCGATCTTCAAAGAAACACAGTGCGCTCCCAAGAGGATTACCATCTCATTTAACGTTAGCCCTTTGACCTGAAAAGCTTGAAATTCCTCAGGAACAGTTAATTCTGGTGCTGGCAAGTCAATGTCAAAGACATTTGATCGTCGACCGTCACGCCTGCCAGTGGGAACGGTGTAATTGGGTCCGACGGCCAGAACTACCGCGTCGCGGTTTGCGAGTGTGACAATATCTGCGCATGAGACAGTTGAAGGGCATTTGACCTCTAGGGCTTTCTTAATCTCATCAATGAGCTCGTATCCTCGAACAGTTTGGTTTGATCCTGCTTCTTTCTCGGATGGGTTTTGGTCGGTCGAGTCTATAAGAAGTGATGCATCGCAACCCTAAAACAACATCAACAACAACAAAAGTTAACACTTCAACTACGTGAGTGAGAAATGAAAAATGAATATTAATGAATGATATAACTGCTTGACACTAATGTTTAAATGTTTTGAATATAGAAGGCTTACAGTGACCAAGCTATCGTGAAAATGCATGCGAAGCATGGCTGCAGTAATGGCATTATCAATATTAAATCGATTTTACACCAGACTGAAAATGGTTGATTCTGCTCCCCGACAACTAGGGTTATAAAAATCAGGCGTCATTTGCGCCAATGCAAGCGGAAGAACGAAGAAGATCCAGACAAGAATCGAACATTCTATTCTCGTATTCCACTACTCCACTGAATATTGATTGGTTTTACCATTGAATTTTAGAGACTACAGAAGATTATTTATATGGAGAGGCAGATGAAAAAAGGCGTGAAGATAATGTAAACAATACAAAGCTGGCATGATTTGCAAAGGTCAAAGCAATCGCCCAACACACTACTTGATCATCGATCATCTCAGCTGCATTATTGACCGTTGGCTGAGCATGTTGGTCCATCATATATTTGGGTCCAATCTGACGTGTACAATCCAGATGCAACTGGCAGAAAGACAGTACACATGAGATCAATTTGGAATTGGGCTTAGTTTTTGAAAATGTGTTTAATTAAGTCAATACATGAACATAGACATATGCATAATTCTTACAAAATCAAATGAATTCTTTAATAAAGAAAGTGGCAAAGAATCAAGAAGATAACAGTAATGCACGTGAGATCAATTATTGAGAATTGATTTATTTTATTTAAAAATCAAATACCACGTGAAAATGTGAGAGCAAAGTGTTGTTTCAGTAGAAATAGTTTTGAATTAGAGCATAGTAAATAGGTAATACTAGTGATTTTAAAATTTGGTAAGCTAGAATGAATCAAATTTTGAAATTTCAATTGAGGATAATAAACGATTGATGATAAAATTAACTTCTGATATGACACAGACTTTGGAGAATATTTGTTTTTCTTCTCAATTGTCTAAAACTTATTCCAAAAAGTATATTGTAAGTGATGTGTTACTCTTATTGTGTGAATAGTTGAAATGGATAATAAATAACTTTAAAAAATATATAAATTCATCCTCTAATAAGTTGATATTACCTCACTTATCAAATGGTTTGGGATGTATTTTTTGAAATACTTAATTTTTTTTTTGAAAAATAAATATATTGGGTATTAAATTTAATTAAAGATGATAATTTTTCATATAATCCATTAAACTGATACAAATTTATAAGTTCAAATTAACTTAAAATGATATGATTATTAAATAAATAACATAATATGATATAATTATTAATCATGTTAAGTTTAAATTTAAAATTTTTGATTAATAAATTTATTTATAATATGATTAATTATTAAATAACTATAACATACTAACTTATTTATAATTAATAAATTTATTTTATATTTTTTAAAAAATTAATTATATTTATTATTTTTTAAAAAAATATTTAGTTATATTCAAAATTATTTAATATTTAAGTATTAATGTATAAATTTAATTATAATATAAAAAATATATTAAATAGGTGATACGATTAAAATTCATTGAATCATTTAATAATTGTATTGAATTAAAATTTTTAATTCTTAATAGGATCACTTTTATTTGACATAGCATAAATATAACAAGTTAATTTAAATTGTTACTCTTAATTTTAAATTTTAAATTTGAGTTATAAATTTAAATATGTATTTATTTTAATATATTTTATCACATGAATTTGAATAATCATTTTAATATTGAAAAGAAAAGAAAAATACCCTGCTGGTCTACCTGGAAATGACTCAATCCCTTCTTCCAAAAGAGAAGATGAGTCAAGAGTCACTTGGGGAGATGTATCTTTTACAAGTTTCGGATCATTTTGCCGTTTGGAAAGGCAACCTTTTCCTGAAAAAATTAAAAAAAAAAATTTATAAGAACGTACAAAAAGGCTCCAACAAAGGCATGTTTAGCGATACAAAACTTCTTCTTGGCGCTTCCTTTTAGTATCCAAAGAAGATTAAAGGAAAGAAATGAGACAATCAGGCCCCACTTTAGTATTTATGAAACGGTAGAATGAAATTGCCAAGTTCCTCGAAATTTAAGAGTAGGAATGTCCTTTTCCCATTCAGAAAAAGAGGGGCAAAGGGTAGGTAAAGTAAAAGTTGTATGGTCTATGGTTTGAAAGTTTGGCCCGGTTAAAGAATTCCAGTGTTTCGAGGAACTGCAGTCGGTTGGTTTAATCCGAAGATACAGTTTACTTGAGCAGATGAGATTGTTGATCAACTTTTCTCTTGGTAACCACAAAAACAAAGTTACTGTCTGGAAACTTTGTGTTGTGTGCTCAAAAGGTTGGCAGAAAAAGCGTGCACAGACAAGCAGTTACTGAAGCAGTAAATACAAAGTGTGTTGCCCTTAAATATGCCATCTTCATGGTAATGACTAATGCCAATGCTGTCTCTACACGGAAGCATGAAGCTGGAAGAAATTCTGGCTGATGAGATCAAAGTAATGATTCACCTGGTATAGTATATCGAATGCAACAAAGTATTGAACGTAAACTAGCTGAGAACTGAATATTCCAATGTCTATTATTTAGGACAACAATGATACATTCCAAACCATACATAACTCAGCATCTCAAAATTCCGAAGAACAAGTGATCCTTATAAAATCAGCTACTCAAAGTTGCAGGAAGTGGGTAAAAAGGGAAAGGAATAGAGTGGCAAATAGGTACACCAGAATTTTTAGGAGCGACGGAAACCCAAATTTGGGTTAGACATTAACTGCAATTAAAACGGTTCTCTTCTTTCCTTCGCTGAATGCAGAATCAACACCCAAGTATAGGAGTTGAGAACCTTAAGTAGGCCTCAGATCATAGACAACAACTAAACCACTAACCATCTACTATTTACAGATTCAGTTTCCTAACGCAATTTGATTACCCCGGCAGCTTCTGGTTTCCAAGTTCCACAGAGTTCAATATCCAAAAAAGATAGAGCTCACCATGGATTAAAGAAAGTCACAGCAATGGAATACTTGTCCGGCATTCTGATAGGAAAATATGCATTGAGAAGATTGCAAAACTCAATTTGAATTTCTTTGCCCAGAAAAAATCAAGGACTCTATGTACTCTCTTGGAATGTATGAGAGCGAGAAAGAGCTGCTGGATTTGCTTCCAAGATCTGGGTACCTTCCAGTACATGGGCCTTTCCTTCCTTTTTGGTTCCAAAACCATTAAAAATAGTAACTCCTGGTTCGGGATCCTTCTGCTCAGGTTTAATACCTAACGTAGCCCATATAGGGCTCTTTGAAGCCTCATCTGGATCATCAATTCTCAGTGTCTTTGGCACCAAAACACACTTCTCTGATTGCTCTTCGTCCATAAGATTTGGGTCCCTTGAATGCTTGCCAAGAGTTGGTGAGCCATTGCCTGAGCAGCAACTGTTGTCGCTGGTAGCAGATGATGGAGACAGGCAACCATTAGATCCAGTCAATGACATATTCCCTGCTCCACCGGCCAATACACTCATGCAACTCCAATATGAAGCAGGCACAAATTGTAAAGGAATGTTGGGGGTGCAAAATCCAGGAACTGCCAGCACTGGTGTGGGGCACCACTGAGCTGGACCCGAATTATTGATATTTGGTAAACAAAGACGATCAGAAGAGTACCGATCTGCTGGTACCGAAACCACATTGTTCCAACCTGGATTCCAAGAAACACCCCAACGAGGAATAGGATAACAATGCAGACGATGTTGTTTATTGGGCTCACTGCAAGATCCTGCCACCATAACTCGCTCCTTTGGCATAACATTTTCAGGTAGTTCATTTCCTCGAATACTAGAAGCTGTCATGGAAGATCCAGAAGAGGAGTGCTCCTCTCTATTTTCCACACCATTCACAGAACCCATCTCAACAGATCTTTTCTGGTCTCCAAGATTAAGTATAGTCTCCATGGATTTGCAAAGAGGTGCTTCAGGCCCAAATTTTAGAACTGTCCCATTTCCCGTTGAAGTCCTGAAAGCGGTTGCAGAATCAACACATGGTGTAAGTTGGTTATTGGCTGAGTTTGGGGTTTCTAAACCACTAACCGGAACTCTGTCAGGAGATACTATTATCTGACGATATTGAGAGGCAAAGTGCTTGTTCTTACGACGTCCAGCACCCACAGGAACATTTCTCATTGTTCCACCAGCTGTCCAATACCTTTGACAGTTCTTGCAGAAATGCCTAGGTTGGTTGACATTGTAGTTATTAAAATAACAGAACTTTGTGTCCATACTATTGCAACGTGGACATGGAATAATCTTCTCTGGTCTCTTGAAAACTTTATCCCGGTCTGAATTGCTCTCAGACTGCTCTACGTTGATCTTAGCATTAGCTTGCACCTCATTTGCCTGCACAGGCATTTGGTCTCCTTCCTTAGCATCCTTTAAACCAGCGGACTTATCCGCCTCTTCTGCGTGATCTGAATGAGCATCCTCAGCTTCTTCTTTTGTAAATACTTTGCCAATGTCCTGGAAATAAAAGCAAATTCTTTTAGAGCAGACTTAAAGATTATTTCTTGTTCTCAGAGGAAAAAAGAGAATGAGAGAGGCTTTTCTGTACTATGATTTATGCATAAGAGAAGCTTAATTTTATTGTGTATTACCAAAATCTAAAATAAACGAACTAATATTGCATGGATATTTCTAGTTTTTGGTTCGACTTTCTTCCTCCCAAGTTATGTTAATATTAATATATAAGAAGAAAACTTGCCCCCAGGTGATTGTGAAAAAACATCAGACACAGATTTAAACAAATTTGAAGTGGAAAAGCTAAGGCATCTAACATTTATGTTGTTTAGTTCCATTGCAACCATAAATTATCATTCTCTGAACAATAACTGTCAAATACCACAAAAAGAAAAATTAAAAAGACAGATGCAAGGAAACGATGCTTTCTGATAAACATTCAGGATAAGGCACTAATGCTGCTTTGGTAGCATAAAATTAGAGTTTTCAAATTGAAGTTGAATGGAACTAAAGCTATTAATCCAATTGTATATCCCAATTTCAAGCCGCCAATTTCAGCATAAGATTTACATAATCTTGTTGAGTTTAAAATCAGAAAAATAAAGAACCAACTACTTATAACAAAACTTTACTTTGAATTTCCACAGAACAAATCCCCAACAACCACAGAAATCAAACAGCACAGAGTTTCAACTCAAAAACCAAACATTAAAACATTAAAGAGTGACCGTGAACCAGTATTTTCATGTACCCACTTCAGCTTTATTATTTCCATGGATTCAGTGAAGTCTAACAACACTATTTCAGGCAACAAACCAACATACTATCCGCAGCATCAAACTAAAACGCTGCTTCAAAGCTCATATGAAGCACCAAATAAAAATTTATCACCAACACACAAATTTCAAAGATTTGGAATCCACTTTCAAGTAAAGAATCTGAAAAGAACAACAGCATGGGCATGTCACATCAATAAAAATATAAAAACATACCGTATTTTGGGGTTCGGCCGGAATCTGAGTATCGGGTACCGGAATCTTAGCACCGAAAAGCTTAATAGCCGGGTCTTTATTGGGTTCAGACATATCCCCACCGCTCATTTTCGTACAAGAAAGAGTTATTAATTGCTAAGTTGACAACTTCAAACAGGAAAAACAAGTACAACTAACGCCATAGAAATGGCAGAAGGAATGTTAAAGAGGTTAGGGAAAGGAAGAAAGACTTTTTGAAACCAAAGTTTTCTTGTATTTCTTAAAAAAAATTTTAAAAAAAAAAACCCACAAAACCCTCTCACAAAGCTTCTTAGATTAAAGCACAAAGAACGTGAAAGATCAGATTTTGGCTTTCTTATTTTATTGCCAAAAAAAAAAAAAAAACTCTTTCAGTTGATATACTAACGAGTCCTTCTCATGGTAGTCAATGCGACTTCCCCGTCAATTTAAATCCACGCGGTATTTTTAATTAAAATAATAAAAAATTCTACTATATTACATTTGTATTATTAATATAATAAAATTATTTAATAATAAAATAAAAATATATTATGAATTATTTTATTTATTATTAATAAATATATTTTTTATTTTATTAATTAAATAATCCTATTACATTTACCTAATACTAACTTGCCCATAAATCTTTCTCTCAAACAATAACATAAGTTAATATGCAAGTAAAACTGCCACCCAGAGAAGACTCAAAGATGTGTAAGCCTAAGCTTAAATGTTTAAAATGGGTTGCCATCCAATCAGCACAAAAATTTGCTTTTCTTACTATGAATGTGCTTCAAAAAAACACACCCAATTGCACGGCTGGAGATTATTGATTGTATCAATCAAGTGGTAGTGTGGATCTGAAAAGCAAGGCAGTAAATTGTTCTCAATCTTCTGTATTACCATCAAAGAATCTGTCTCAATCTCAACCCTCCTTAATCCTCTTTCCCACCACATATTTAATCCATGGTAAATTACCCATAATTTCGCTGTCAAAATACAAGCTACACCAACTCTGAAAATGTATTTTTTAATATAAAAAATAATTTTATTTTAAGACAACTTAAATTGAATGTGTTGTATTTTTTTATTAAAAAATTATAATATTATCGTATTTAATTAATGTAAAAAAATTAATTAATAAAAAATAAATAAATTAAAATAAAAAATAATGAGATAACAAGTTTTTTTATTTTTTTATATTTTTTATCAATTGAATAGGTTTTAATATTATTTTAATATATTAATGTAAGGAGACTATCTTATTTATATTATTATTATTATTATTATTATTTTATTAAACTGAACACAAAAATGGGTGCCAGCTGTCGTCCGAGTCAGCAAAAGGAAGGAGAGGATGATCTTATTGGCAAAGTGATGTAGTGGTGGTTAAGGATGAAGATGGAAGAAAGTGACGCGAGAAAAAGAGCAAAAAGCTGAGAATAAAAAAGGGGGCAGAAAGTGGGGTCCAATCTCAGAAAAAGCTAAAAAAAAGTTATGGCTAAGTTTGGGGTTAAGGTACTCTTTTTACGCCGCCTTCAATGTCTTTGCTTTTACAATTGCCAGTTTAGCTTCGGTCCCACACTAAAAGCCAAACAACCCCCTATTTTTCTCTTTGTACCAATCTTCTAATATTTATATTACCCAACAACAACAACAATAATAATATAATAATTTAACATTATTTAATATTAAACAAATAATAAAGTATTAATTAAATAATTTATAAGAAGTAAAGTACGATGGATGTTATGATGAAAAGTCAAGAATCGATGCTTATCTAATTGCGAAGAAGAAAATGGCTGAGGAGCAAGTTAGTATGTGGAATTTTGTTTCAATTGGGTCGGTCTGTATTTATTTATGGAGTATTTATTTGGCAAGTGGCACAAAATGTCATAAAATTTGTGTTAGCAATTTGCAAAGTGATAGGTTCATTGTTCAATCACTTATTCTTCAACTTGTTCCAAGTTCAATGGTTTTTTTTTTTTTTGTGGGAGCATATATTGTTTCTTGTACTATTGAAGTTGCCCAAATAATTGAATTGTTTTTCCTTCTTTTTATGATACAAGTATAAACTTAACAAAAAAATTTATATAAAATAATATTAAAAATACAATTCATTATATCAATTTGTATGGTATACTATTTAATTTGGCACATAGTGTTAATTAATTAAATAAAAATATTAAAGTATTACAATTAATGATTAAATGTGTTAACCGATATAATAATGTCACATCAATTTGTATCTTATAATTTGTATAAAAAATTTGTGTCCTTCTAATACTACTCTACATATATTTATAAAAGTATTATAATATAAATAATATTATATATAAATATATAACGTATTTTATCAAGATGAATATTAATTAATTTGATATTCAAAATCTCACTTGTACAGGAATAACAAATATTACGATTTATATTTATATAATATTTAAAGCAAAAAAACTACATCAAAAGGTAATTGATAATCTAACATTAGAAATTATATTTATTATCAATAACATCAGTATGATAACATTACCAAATCACATGTTACAACTGTTAGATAATGTTATTATGAATTATTGATATTTAATTTCTTAATACAACATTTTTCTGTAATAAGTGTTAAGAGTGACATTAGACTAATAAAGTTGGAATGCAGAATATGTGTTCTAACTTATACAATATTTGACATGTCATTCATTAATCAACGTTATATAATTAATACATTAATAATAAAATAAAAAATTAATAATTATTTAATATGTGATGATCATTAATTGGTGTGAGTGTCACAGAATTGAGATATAAATTTTATTAATTTGAGGTCAAAATTTTAAAATCTTGCTTGTTGGATGTGGCCACAATTTTGCAATGGGACCATAAAAGTGGGGCAGGGCTTGGTGTACCAAGAAAAAAGATTTCAAGGCTGTGGTGAGACAAATTCCATCCTCATTTAGGAAGCAACTGTGATTGCTACTTTTGGCAGCCAAAAAGAAAAGGGGGTGTGCAAAAGGGGCCCCAAAAGCGTATTACTATTAACGCAACTATAGCAATAGGCAACACTTTTGTGTACCCAAAAGAAACGATTTTGTTTGGACCCGCAAAGTACTTTTTTTCAACTTTTGATTTTGGATTTTTTGCTACTTTACTTCAAAGTTTGGCAATGACGAGGGATGATCTTGTAAGGTTGTTTCTACGCTTATGTGTGTGTAGAGGTAAACCGAGTTGGGTCAAGTTAGATAGAATATGAATCAATATTGTAATTATGTAAATACACTTTGACCCTATTAAATGGTAATATTATGTTGAATTTTACGGGTTTATTATTTAACTAAAAATTTTTATATTTTAGGTAGAAGTATTATGTTGATTCTCTTATAAATTAAATATGTCCTCACATTTTAAATGGAATTAATTTATTTTAATTTTTATGACATGATAAAATATTAATTTATTTGTCAACAATATTTCACTAGTTATCTACAAATGACATTTAAACTTGTGAGTTGGCTCTCAAATACTTACTCTAAAGATGTAATTGTATTCTTTTATAAATTATATTTGTTTTCATATTTTAAATATGATTTAATTTATTTTAATCTTCACCGCATAATAAAATATAAATTAACATATAACACAGATAAAAATCATCTATTACATGTATAATTTATAAATAATACATAATTAATAGTGTTTGTATGCAATAATAATTGGTTTAAATTACTAAAAATTTAGTAATATATAAGAGGAAAAATAATTGATAAGTTCAGTAGAATGTTTACATATCAACTAAATTTATCAAATATGCCTTGTATTATCTCAAAATCAATTTGTAGGTCTTATTCTGATTGAGTATATTTTACCAACTACTAGTTTCATTAACACTTCTAATTTCGTGTAATGATAAGGCTATATGGAATTGGTCTATGGCATAAGGTGCACGCTTTGGCTGTCACATGCTATATATTCTCCAACACCCCTTACCCCCTCCTTTTTTTTTCATTGATAAGGTGGCTGAAGCTAAAGCCTAAAAGCAAAAGCATTATCTCAACTTTGAGAGGGATGAGAAATAAACACTTTTCCACCTCTTTTATACTTTTATGATAATTAAAGTAACAAAGTGCAAAAGGGGTAAATTAACCTCAACTTACACATTAAGAATCCCATGTATCTTTGCATGCATGGCATCTAATCTAATTAAAGAAGCTGCAAACCTTGTGGAGAGATTATGTTTCTATTTCTATATTGTTCTATACAATCTCAAACTTTTCTTTCTTTCTTTCTTTTTATCTTTTTCATATTCTTTTTCCAACTTCTTAGTTTAAAATTTCAAAAGTTGCTAGAAAATACTAGCCAAACAAACAAAAAAGTACTAAAAAGTTACAAACATGATCACTTTTTAAGTATTATATCATTCTTTATTGAGAAAATAAAAAGATACTATAAAAAAAGTAACTTAGATCAATTTCAACTTAAACAAATTTACTTTAAAACATATTGTTATATAAGTAGGGCAATAACACTATGATTTTAGTAAATACTCTCATATATTACCATATAAGAATAGTAAATTCTGTATGTATCCAATGTTACTTAATGGGGTTTGAGAATTATTAGCACAATTAGTGGTGATTGCCACGAATTGTCAGCATAGCAATGTTTGTAGCCCATTTATTTCTTTATTTTATAGGCCTGTAAAACATCAGGTCTTGGATTAATGAACGCAACAACTTTTTAAGGAAGGCCCATTTGTAACTTTTTTTTGGGCCTCCATCCATATTCAATAAAGCATTTTGGGTAGCCCAAGAAAAAAAGGTGTTTTAATCAAATTATTGTGAAAATCGGTTATTACACTGTTATTGCATTAGAAAATCAATTTTATGTCTCTAACGATGAGAGATGACTGCTATTTTATGTTGGTAGGTGATGAACAATTGTTTATTCTTAAAAAGATGCCTATTACTATTGTTCATATGGATTAACATCAAACATATGCTTTTATTTAAAAAAAAAAGGGAATAAATATGCTTTCTACAGAAACACATCCAATTGCCCTGTGCACGTAGAAAAGAAAAGGATTATTAATTTAATTCAAGGAGATTACATCAGTGTTCAAAGTAGAATAGAAACAATTGGAACATATAAAATAGATAATATATGCCCAACTTGAAATTTCCATTTACATCCACAGAGCTCAAAAGCACTTTTCCATCAATGACTTTTTACAGTACTGGACTGGAGTTCAATAACAATAGTCACAAACCAGCATCGCAATTCCCATTATTAATTACAAATAAAGTTTATAAATACAACACTATACCATTAATTTACCGCACAACTTGACTCCAAGCAGTGAAAGTTAACAAAAATCAAGTAGATAATTAAACAAACATCCTGAAGAGCAACAACAATAATTACAATTATAATAATATCATGGATAGCAAATTCCTAACCAAGACAAAGACAAACCAAACTCAT
>CP135555.1:4238886-4274091 GCA_032402905.1 Khaya senegalensis | reverse complement strand
TATTTATTATTATTTTTAAATAATATCTAATTAAATATAAATAATTAAATTAAAAAATCAATACCCTAAAAAAATTAAATTTAGTTATTAAGTATTAGTTTTTAATTTAATTATTTAATTAAATTTTAGATAAATATAAAAGGAAATAGATTTAAATAATTAAATATTATAATTAATTAATAATTAAAAAATTAAAAATAAATAACACAAAAATACCCGAGCATGTGAGACTAAGGGCCACGTTTGCCTGGTCTCACATGCACTAGCGTGTGTATCACATGAGCGTTTTTGCCTTCCTTCGTTGGTTCTTCATCCATCTCTCTCTTCGGCAGTCTTTTTTACCTAACACTAGCCAAAATTAAATTGGTAATTAACTTAAACCCATTAAGAAACCTAACTTGAGTAGTAACAATAGTATTGAATGTAATAATGGTAATGGCTAATGTTATTTCAAAATATGTTAGGATATACTGCTCTTCTTTTAAAAAGGATATATATATATATATATTTAATAGATTTTTTTATTTATTTTTATTGATAATCTTTTTGTTGATAAAAATTCTTATTTAGAGATTACATTTAAAAGAAAATAGAACATAAATAAATTACTATTTATTATATATAGGAGGTTTGAGTTTATTTATAAAATATAATACACAATACAATATCTAAAATCAGATAATTTATTACAATAGTTTAATTTTTTAAGAGAAACGGTCAGATTTATTAAGATTAATTGTATTTAAATTTTGGGTGTGAAAGAAAACTATTAAAAGTGTGCTTATAACTATTTTCATATAGTAATTTTTTTTTTTATTATCTTTGGTGGCAATGATTCTTCTTTGGTACAGGAGTTTGCCACTAAATGCTTTTGTGTTGTGTGATTGACACTTTTTCATGTTTATTTTTAATTGATTAGTATATTTGTTATAAAAAATTTAGGCCGGGATTTAGAAATCCCAACAAACTCAAACCTAATATAATCATATTACATAACTTTTATATTGTAGTTTTAATAAACATTACTAAATTAGCTAGTATCTATTCAATTTCTTTAGTTTTAATGGTTTGAATTTAAATTGATTTTTTTAAAAAAATTTATTAGTTCTAAATTTAAAAATAATAATTTTTATTCTTTTATAATATTATATTAATTAAATATAAATAAATTATTTTGTAATCATTAAAATATTAAAAATAAAAAATATTTATTTAAACAAAATTAAAATAAAATTAGTTAAAAAAAATATATTAGTTTGATTCACTTTTGATAATTTAAATAAAATTTAAATAAAAAACCAAATCGATACTATCAATGAAACCGATTCAAATCATCATGGAGTCGGACTGTTATGGTGGTGAAAATTCAGAGGCAACAATTATCATTTCTGGTTTTATTTGAGTTGAACGATTTTTTTTCCACCTCACCAAATTTGAACTACTTATGCTTTAAAATACATTGTCTATATGTAATTTTAAATTTTAAAAAAAATAATTAAACAAACTGTTTAAACGCTAAATTAGACTAAGCATTTGTTTAAACTAAGTGATGCTCTTTTTAGAATAAATATTAAATGTCTAGTGTTGTTACTGCATTTAAATTTAATTTGTAAATTCTATTATTAATTGTAATGAGTTATTTTCTTTACACCTCATTAAACATTTCGTATCACCAGACTTGTTTGTTGTTGGCTGGGCCTCCACAGTACGCCTTGCCCCAATATCCCCACAGATAAAAACCTGTTTGAACGTAAATAGCAATGTAATATTTCAATTTTCCGAGGTAATGGAAACTAAAAACAAATTGAAGGTTTTAGAAGTTTATTTATTTTAATAAATATATTTTGTTAGTCTGTGCTATTATCCCTCAAAGAAATCCAATTTAGAAGAGGAATTAGGAAAGCAAGGGTCGGTTTGATAACCCTAAGCTAATCAGGATAAGATAAACTGATCAAACGATATATATTTTTGTGCACTAATTCATTCTTCAACTCACAAATAAAGCACTTTACAGTCTATTCGCAATGGCCATAATCAAGAAGAAGTACCGTGATGGGAAGATAAGATTACGTAGGTCTGTTCTTGCTGCTTTGAGGTCTCGTTCGAAGTCAGTTTCACCTTCACAACAGATGTGCGCTCACGAGACTGTTCTCAATGGAACATGTGTTGCTTGCAAGAAAGCTGTCGATAATTCCCATGGCTTTTCTTTTGATTATCTTCTTGAAAGATCGAGGTTTAGTGGTTCTGCAGTTTCTCGTTTGAAAGAAAGATATAATAGGGCACTGTTGAGGAAGAGAAAACTTGTCTTGGTTCTCGATTTAGACCACACACTCCTTCACTCTTGTATGCTTGAAAACTTGACATCTGAAGAGAAATATTTGAAGGAGAAAGTTGATTCTCTGGAAGATGTATACAATGGGAGTTTGTTTGGGTTGACGGATACTAGTTTCTTGGTGAAGTTAAGGCCTTATGTTCGCAATTTTCTCGAAGAAGCAAGCAACATGTTTGAGATGTACGTATGCACAATGGGTTCTCGAGGCTACGCAGCGGAGGTTACCAAGTTGCTGGACCCAGATTCCAAGTACTTCAATTCCAGAATCATCACGTGTGAAGATTTCAAGGATATAGGCAGAAAGGATCTGAATTTGGTCTTTGGACAGAAAAGTAATACTATTGTTCTTGATGATACAGAATGTGTGTGGAGTGATCATGCAGAGAATTTGATAACTGTTGGCAGATATGAATACTTCAAGGTATGGGAAGATGTCGAATCTTATTCCGAGGAGAATTCAGATGAGAGCGAGAGTAATGGGGCACTAGCAAACATTCTTAGAGTTCTGAAAACAGTCCATGGACTATTTTTTGACAATCCTGCCAGAGGAGATGTTCCAAGTTACCTGGCGAAGATTCGCGGTGGGATTCTGACGGGCTGTACTCTGCTCGTCAGTGATGTTCAGGATTTTCCATTTATCAGGTCCAGGGCAGAGCTGATGGGAGCAACATGCACAACAGTGACTGACTCCTCCATTACACATGTAGTCTCACTAAATTCAGAAACCGAGGATTGTCGATGGGGGAAACAGGAGAAGAAGTTCTTGGTGCATCCGCAGTGGATAGAGGCTGCTTATTTTTATTGGCATAGGCAACCCGAAGAGTATTATCTGCCATGATCATATAAGATCTAATTCAATTGAATATTGTTACCGATTTTTCCCACTTTAATGTCATGTTAAAAGCATTGGAACGAAAATTAGCGGCATTTTAAAGCAGCATTTTGCTTTAAAGACAGCACAATTTCATGTACTGAAAGTAGATAATAGCACACAGAACATAGAGTTATGGTGCTCAGTAGAACTGTCCAGTCACTGATAGAACCAGTGAGACTCAGTATAAAGTATAACTTGAAAACATAACATGCTGAATGTAAAATTATTTCTACTTTTAAATTATAATTAATTTTTTTTAATTAAAAGTGACTTTTTTTTAATTTTTTTATTTATAATTAATTAAATAATTTTATTACATTAATATTAATGAATTAACATAATAAAAATATTCTATCTAAAACTTTTAACTTAACAAAATTATCTTACTAAACTCACTCATTTTATTTTCTCTCGAACAAATCAGACTTTCAAAAAGCCAAAAATCCTACTTCTAAGAGATAATCCTAAAGTGATTAGAGTAAACTTATTAAACTATATATTTATGTGCATTAAGTCATTCTTCAACTCAAAAATAAAACACTTTCCAATTCTATTCCCAGTGGTCGATAATAGGAAGAAGCACCGTGATTGGAATAAAAGATTTCGTATGCTTGTTCTGGCTGCTTTGAGGTCTCCTCCGAAGTCAGTTTCAGATTCGCAGCAGATATGCACCCACACTATTATTTTTAAAGGAATATGTGTTGCTTGTAAGAAATCTATCGATAATTCCTATGGCTTTCCGTTTGATTATATTCTTGGAGGGTTGCGGTTCAGTTGTAATGCAGTTTGTTGTTTGAGAGAATACTACGACACTGTTGAGGAGGAGAACACTTGTCTTGGTTCTCGATCTAGACCACACACTGATGGACTCTCGTAAGGTTATAAAATTATCACCCGAAGAGAAATATTTGAACGACAAAGTCGATTCTCTGAAAAATATATCCCATGGAAGTTTATTCAGGTTGAATGATATAAATTACTTGGTGAAGCTGAGACCATATGTTCGCAAATTTCTTGAAGAGGCAAGCTGATAGAACGTAATTGCAGGAAAATATCAATGCACAATATTTACAATTAGTCATTTTATTCTTTCCTTAACCATTTCATTCTGTACAGATTTCATTTGCATTTATCACTCCGCATTTATAGCAAAGAACTCAATGTCCTCTCTATCTATTGTAAACACAAGTTAATAGAGTAATAAGTCAGATAACAATTTAGAATTTGTCATGGAATTAGAGCTGTTTGTCATTGAGCAAGCCTGATCCAATTCATCCTTCTTCCTTATTCAACTTCTCTTCACATAGAAATTCATTTCTTCAATTCTTATAATGTCGTCAGCCTCCTCTAATTCCTCTTCAGAAATTCCAGTTATTACTCCTAAAAATAACAACCAAACACAAACTTCAGCCCTCATCGCACTCAATGCTACTTCCCAAATTTCATTCAAGCTTTCGAAGGGTGAAACCTATGCCTCATGGAAATTTCAATTCGCCAACTTACTCTTTGGGTATGACTTGATGGGTCACGTAGATGGATCTCTTCCAAGTCGACCTGAGAGAGTTATCAATGTTGAAGGAAAAAGAGGAACCAAATACTGCGTATAAACTGGAAGCGACAGGATCGATTAGTGTTACTCGCCATTCAAGCATCAACAGCACAATAGCTTCATTACTCACTGCTTGCAACACTGATATTCAAGCTCGGTCAAAATTGGAAACAACATTTGCAAATAAATCCAGCACTCGAATGCTAACATTGCTCTCAACTCTAATGAAAACCAAACAGGAAGCCAATTCTATTTCAGAATTTATGCAAACCTTAAAAGGAATCGTAAATGCCTTAATGATGATTGGACATCCTCTTAGCAACGAGAAAGTTGTTGCTTACACTCTCAATGGATTGAAAGTTGACTTCAAAGACATAACAACTGCAATTTGAGCCTGGAACACAACAATGACCTTTAAGGAGTTAAATGATAAACTCTTAGATAATGAAACTTACACAAAACGAGATGAAATGAAGAAAAACACAGACACAATTGTAACTGCACAATTTAATCAGAAGACAAACAACAAAGGGCGATTTAAGCAGAATCATTTCAACAAGGGGCAGCATGCCAGCACAGGAACAAATCTTCAAGGTAGTTTCAATAATCAGCAGTATCAGAATTGACCACCATAAGGAAGTAATTTCCATAACTCAATTGGAAAATTTTCTTCTGAAAATTCTTCTCCGAACTAATCATATTCCCAACAACAATTTTGGCATCCAAATACTAGTCAAGGCTGCCCCAAAATAATCTGCCAACTCTGTAACAAACCAAGTCACTCGGCAAAGAATTGTAGGTCACGACCGAAATCACATTTCTCCATAAATTGGTCCCAAGTAACTACACAGCCAATGAATCAAATGCCAACTACGGCAATTGGGTGGTTGATTCAGGAGCTTCTCATCATATCACTCAGATCTTCAATATCTCTTTGTGCATTCAGACTATAGCGGTAATGAGGACATTATGATTGCCGACGGTAACAATATTTCTCTCTCTCATATTGGTTCCACTACTCTTTAATTCTCTTAAATTCATTTTTAAGCTTAATGATATTCTGTGCGCTCCTTAAATTAAAAAAAAAAAAAAAAATACTTAGAGTTTCTCAATTTTGCAAACAAAATAATACGTCTATTAAATTTTTTCCTTCGTATGTTTTTTTTACGAAGGATTTAAACACTGGGGCATCCTTGGTCCAAGGCCCGAATAGAAGGAATGTTTATGAGTGGCCATCGTTAATATTCTTTGCATCAAACAACAAATAGACTGCCTATATTGCCAACAATGTTGTCTCTTCGGATGGCTGGCATCAAAGACTTGGTCATCCATCTACGAAAATTCAACAAAAGATAATCTTTCAATTTTCTCTTTCAAATTCCAATTTTGTTTCTTCTCCCTGTAACGGTTGCTTATCTAATAAAAGTCACACTTTTAATAGTTTTCTTTCACACCAAAATTCAAATACACTTAATCTTAAGAAATCTTCCTTTGACAATGTTTGCTATTCTATCATTTTTGTTCATTACTTCACAACGTATACATAGTTTTATCCAATGAAATTAAAATTTGAAGTCATTGCAATTTTTAAAAAATTTAAAAATTGGTGGAAAATTTTTTTTATTGTACCATCAAAATAATTTACTCAAATAAAGGTGGTGAATATTAAAGTCTATCCCATATTTTATCTCACCATGGCATTCAACACCTTACTTCTTCACCATATTCCCCCGAACATGTCAATTCTGCAGAGAAAAAATATTGTCATATTGTGAAAACAGGTATTACCCTTCTCCATCAAGTCTCAATGCCTCTCATTTTGGCCGATAGCTTTTCAAACTGCCACTTACCTAATAAATAGAATGTCCACACGATGTGTTAAATTATCAATCACCATTTGAAAAAAATTTTCACCAAAGATCTAATTTTCAAAAATTAAAGGTATTCAAATTGTTCATGTTTTCCATGGTTACAACCATATTCATCTCACAAATTAGAAGCAAGGTCTAGACCATATGTCTTCATTGGATATTCAATTCAACATCATGGCTTTAAGTGTTTTGATCCCCAAACTCATAAGAATTTTATATTCTGCCATGTCAGGTTCATTGAATCAATTTTTCCATATCAAAAATCTTCTCCACATGACTCACTTGTTAAAAATAAAAATACAATGACTAATTGGTCCAAGTTTCCTTTTTCTCATCCTTCTCCCAAAATTTCTAACGAATATTTTTCCTACAATATTCCATTTTCTATTGGTACTCCTTCCAAAAATCTGTACCAATATTTTAGAAATCATTCTAATACAAATATCTCATCTCCCACTTTTATGATTCCTTCCACCAATTTACAAAATAGCGAGCAATCCTCCTCTAATCTAGAAAATTCTGTACTTGCATCTTCTCCATGTCCAGGAAATAATTCATCTTCCTCTCTAAGCAATTCACAATCCGACGACGACCTAATACAACGCTCACTCCCTACTTCACCAACGACTAAGGATATAACTGTGCGAGCACCCTCTCAGGTAACTAATTCTTCTAATTCTCAAGCACTTATTAAACCACCAACAAGTTCTATGGAACCGTCTTCTTTACCAACAACAAAAATTATCACCCGTTCTAAACACAGTATTTTCAAACCCAAGAAGATTCTTGATCTTCATACCACAATTGCACCATCCATTGAAACTGAACCCACAAGCATATCTCAAGCTCAAAAACTTCCTCGATGACGCAAAGCTATGAGTGAAGAATATGATGCCCTTCTTCGAAACACCATGTGAACTTTAGTTCCACTAACAAACACTCAAAAAATATTATAGGCTGTAAATGGATTAATAGAATTAAGAGAAACCCGGATGAAACTATAGCTAAACATAAAGCTCGTCTTGTGGCTAAAGGTTTCCTTCAAAGACCGGGTGTGGACTTTACAGAAACATTTAATTTGGTTGTTAAACCTGCCATAGTTCGCATCATTCTCACGTTGGCAATATCTAAAGGATGGTCCTTAAAGGCAACTTGATATTAGTAATGCTTTTCATTTGGTCCGTCATCAAGTAGCCATAAATCAACTTCGTGTTGCTCACGTTCACACTACAGACCAGCTTGCAGATTCTCTAACGAAACCATTGGCTCGCAAGCTCTTTCACAATCATAGGTTCAAGATTGGTGCTCTTAACAAAAGCTCAATCTTGCGGGGGCATGATAGAACGTGATTGCACGGAAATATCAATGCACAATATTTGCAATTACTCATTTTATTTTTTTCTTAATCATTTTATTCTGTACAGCTTTCATTTATATTTATCACTCTGCAATTGTATAGCAAAGAACTCAATGTCCTCTCTATATATTGTAAACATAAGTTAATAGAATAATAAGTCATATTACAGTTCAGAATTTGTTACAAGCAACATGTTCGAGATGCATGTATGTACAATGGGTTCTCGAGACTACGCAAAACAGGTTATCATGCTGCCAGTCCCAGATTTCAAGTATTTCAAATCCAGAATCACTACGTTGCGAGATTTCAAGCAAAAAGAACAAAAGAATCTACAATTAGTATTGGGACAGAAAAAAAATATTGTTGTTATTGATGATACAGAAAGTGTGTGGAACAGACATACGGAGAACTTGATTACTGTGAGCAATTATGAATACTTCAAACGAACAGGAGTTGAGAAATCTAATTCTGAGCAGAAGACAGATGAGGTATTCTGACTGTTTGTACTTTGCTCTTCACTGATGTTCAGGATTTTCCTTTAATCAAGTCCAGGGCAGAACTGACGGGAGCTACATCCACAACAATGATCGACTCCTCCGTTGCACATGTAGTCGTCTCATCAAATACAGAAACTGAGGTTTCTCGATGGGCAGAGCAGGAGAAGAAGTTTTTGGTGCATCCAAGATGGATCGAGGCAGCTTATTGTCTCTGGCACAGGCAACCTGAAGAAGATTACTTGCCGTGATCAGTGAAGGATATTTCGGTTCATTCCTTGATTTGTTTTATATGTATTTAATTAAGTCTAATACTGTTATTGATTTTACCAACTTAATCCTTTTGAAAATTGTGGTCTGCATTCCAATATATATATATATATGTGTGTGTGTGTGTGTGTGTGTGTGTGTGTGTGTAAAATTTCTGCCTCTCTGTATTTGTGTCGCAATTCTGATGCAAAACTAACTTGGGAAGATTCTGTCTTCGGACAGCTCAGTTTCTTTGGGAAATACAATCCTTACAACAGTTTCAAATGCAAACAGTCGTCTGAATATTGGGCTGCAAATTTAGGTGGGCTTGAATGGTCTCTTGTAGGTCCACTTCATAAAGCAGTAAAGGCCCAAGTTGAACTTTTAATCATTTTCTTCTACGTGAAGCTTAAATGACATTATAAATTTAACATACTTCTAAAATTCAGTAGAACTATAAAGTTTTAAATATATTATACTAAAGTGTCTTAGCTTTTACTTTTTAGCATATACCAACATTAAAAGTTTATAGAGTTGTTGCAACCGCTTGTCGTTGAGCCACATGATTCATGGCCATTCATACTCACCTACTCCTCAAAATAGCAAATATTAGTTGCAACCTTCATGATTGGTTTCGTGCATTCAAGAACAGTCGAGGTTATGAACAAATTATGATGTGAACATATTTAGTCACCTAGTCATTCATTTGATATTCTAAGGTTACATTACATTACACTACACTACATATATTAATTAAGAAGTAAAATTTGACTAAACTTCGAACCACATTAAAATATATTACACAAAGTGTCACACACACTCAATCCCATACAACATAGTAAACTCTATGAAGTTGATAGTCAACTTTAATCATAACATAAACACAAGATATCAAGAACGTAAAAAAAGTTACACCCATGTCCATGGTGTTTAAAATTTCAATTAACTGAAGGAAATGTTTGGTTTCTTGACCCCTTGAGCCACTTCCACTACATGAACAGAGTCTTTGTTATGTAATACCATTCTATTTGTCTTTGTATGATCAGAGTGGTTACTGGTAAACGATCCACATCAAAGAGGAGTGCTACATGTATAAAGTTTTGTACCCATTATTTTCATTTTCTTGATGTAATATTAATTTCAATGCCCTCTTATTCAAGACAATATGGCTGAGTTGTCTCTTTCATGTCGGCAAACCCAAACTACTATCACGTCACAAGTTAGTCGAAACTTGAACGAAATGAGGAAAATAAACTAAGTCAGTTTATAATCATGCCAGTTGATGTGAGCAAATGAATGGTGATTAGTTCAAGACTCTAACAAGTTGAAGTCTGAGTTATAATATATAAAAATTTTCAATTTCCAGGCTTTTGAAAATTTCCCATGCGACTTTGCTCAATCGTGGGTGCCACGAAAGTAGATCCATCGACGACAGATTCAAAGAATGCAGAAGAACTTCAGTATAACAATTCAAGAAGTAAGAGTCCCATACACAACCACAGCCAAGGTCTTCATATCTTCCTTCTCTGTCAAACTTCTATCACTGAAACTCCCTTGAGCTCTTTCTCGAACAAACCCATTTGCCGTTTCTTCGTTTTCTTGCTCCTTCATTTCTTGGTTTTGATCTCAGTTTCAAAGAACAACCACCCTGCAGATTGAAGCAACGGTGGCAGGACAATTCTCGAGAAAGCTCTTTCAATTTCTTTTCTACTTTCACTTAATCCTAATAGCAATCTTAACAATCTTCTTGACAGTTCGCGGTGTCGTTTCCGCACGGAGGCACCATTTCCACCCCAAGAAATGGTACCCTCCATTGCTTACTTCAACAGCAAGTGCTGGAATTGTTTCTCTGGTTTGGCAATGGATTACTCACAGAAACCCTTCGAAAGCTATAAGAATATGCTTTTGGCTTGGCCCTCTGTTGGTTTGTTCATTTGGCATACTGCTTCTGCTAATTAACTCTCCAGCTAGTTTAGCAATTGGAATCATTGCTATCATTTCTGCTTTCATTCAATCTCTCTATACTTGTTGGGTGAATCCTAGATTTGAATATGCTGGCAAAATCTTATCAGTCTCCACAGCTTTCCCTCCAACTAGGACTACAATTTTGGCCACTCAATCGATCATCGCCAGTGTTGCATTTTCGTCTTTCTTGGTTTCCGGCATCGGAGGAGCAACTGCAACGGGAACTACCTTAGACATATTGTTCATAGTGGTGATTCTGCTCAGCCTGGCATGGAGTATGCAAGTGATCAAGAATGTACAGGAAGTTACAATCTCACGCATCAAGTACATACACTTCGCATACGGGGCAGATATGGAAACACAAATAGCTTTTCGCGACACGATTAAGTACCTAATGGGAAGTGTTTACATCGGTTCTGTGCTTGTCCCAATTCATGGTGTTATACGGGGCTCGGCACGAGCCGTCAGTTTCGTTGCAGGAGAAAGAGACGAGTTCATGTTCTCCTGTGCTAATTGTTATTCAGCTATTGCTTCAACTCTTGCAATGCGTGGAAATCGGTGGGGATTTGTACATGTAGGAGTCTTCAATAAAGGTTTCATCCAGGCATCTTTTGATACCTGGGAACTGTTCAGAACGGTCGGGTTAGAAACTCTGATCGACTCGGATCTCACCGGAGCATTCTGTTTCTTCAGCGGGCTGGTAGGAGGTGCCGCGAGTGCCTTAGTTGGAGGAATCTGGGCATTAATTGTTCATAAGAGCTATGCTACAGAAGTGTCTATCTATGCTTTCCTCATCGGCTATTTCATGGTAAAATTTCACATCTTTCTGGGGATTGAAAACATTTCTCATCTCTATACCGGTAAAACAAATTAACTTTGGTATTGTTGACTTGACTGTGTTTCAGAGTCGGGTTGCCATGGCATGGCAACAAGCATGTGTTTCAGCATACTATGTTGCATACGCAGAGAACACACAGAACTCCCGGTTTGACTCAACTATCCCAGTTCGCATTCAAGAGCTTCAGAGATATGAAACTCAACAGAGAGAAAACCCAAACCCAAGCCAGATGTGGGAACAGTACCAGGAAACTGAATGAAGACTTGGCGCCACATCCAACAAAAACCTAGGGACTTTTGTACAAAATTTTACAATGACGTGAAGATTTTGACCACCTAGAGTCAGATCAATGATGATGAAAAGCATGTAATATTGAGTCAATCATATTTCACTAGTCAACGTAGAGGTTGCTAGGAAAGATAATGCTGAGAGAGACAGATGCCAAAAGAACATAAACTTCCATTTTTCTATTTTGATTTTTTCATTTGGTAGATAGCATACAAGTCTTCCTGTAGATTTTATATCAACCTCATCATTGAGAAATTAAACCAAATATGTAATTTTTCATTAATCAATAAAAGCTGATTACTAGCGACCAAGGATATCGATCCAATGCAGTAGAGACTGAAAACCCGCCCGACTATCTTGATTTTCATTGCAGTCCTTTCACAACCTTTTTCAACTCCAATTTCAGCTTAATCTTAAAAAGTACACATAGATGCTGTATGCTTCAATGCACCGAGGAAAGCGCAAAGCAATTGGAAAATCAACTGGTAAGAGACCGCATTTGGTAACTCCACAAAAATAAAGAAATATACAGAGGGAGAGAACCTTCAAGGGATAATTAGAATCAGATACAATGCTAGTAACTTTATTTTTTCCACTATAAAATCACCTTAAATTGCCGTAGAACCCAAAAGCTGTATTAAACACGAATTAAAGTGACTTTACTATGTAAGGGTTGCAATACAAGGTTACAACAAAATCTGCAAAGACAAGCAAACCGCAAGAGATATTTTGGTCAATTATGACCTCGGCCACCACATTCTGCACACATAATGTTCCCGGTTCCCCCACAACCTACAGAGTCAATTATTGCCTTAGAACATTGTATTTGCAAAAGTAATAAGCAAAGAAAATCTGGATATTTAATGGTTAAGTAACTGTCCCACACTTTTTAATAGTATTTCCACCAGATTTCACAAAAGACAGTCAAAACTCATTAGCAATACAGTTTTCATCATGTTCTTTTAAACGTTATACATGATAGCAATATACTCAACCAGATGGGATTAAGGAACATTGAATTAACAGAAGGATTATCTGTGACAAAAACCAACATGATGATAGACTCCAGTAAATTTAATTCTAGCTTGAAAGGGTAAATTTAATTCAAGTGTGAAAGGGAAGATAAATAACTAAGGAGATCACAAACAAGTAATTTTGAATGTTAAACTAACAATTGTAAGCCATCAGGCCCAACAATTTTACAAAGAGAACACAGTGTTTTGAATATAAAAGTACTACAATAAAGACATTCTGAATTAAAGGATGCCAAGAAATATATCAATCAAGAAACAACCTCATCCAAAACTTCAACTAAATCATCCATAAAATGAAATCCACTTTATATTAGGCCATTTCTCAGAGACGAGTGTCTATATACAGTAAAAAGATTGGAGTGGTGTTTAAAAATATATATATATATATATATATATATGACGACACCAATCAGAAGCCCTAGTCCTCTACAAGTTTATCAGATGCAATAACATAAAATTTTCCTATTCTAATTATCAGACTAACATTAAGTTCAAACCAGATTCCTTTACAAAAACACTGAATAAAATAATATTCGCAATAATGAGAAGTCAATTTAGGAATAAGAGAACATAATGAAGGGTTCACGTGTTGACAAAGATAAGTTAACTGGAGATGGAAGAAACTTTACCTAGGCAGCGGACTTTAACAATGATGCCTTGGCTCTCTAATATTGAGTCCACATATAAGCCGGAACCAGAGCAAGTGGCACAAAGGACTGCACCTTTGGCTTCACATGCAGTGCACCTGGGATTATCTCCAATTTCCTTTTCAGCCAGTGACAGTCCAACAGGCTTCTCTATTCTTTCCTCTGGTATGGGCTTGTCGTAACAAAACAGAGACTCAAGACTGCTTCTTTGTCTGTGCACATCTCCAACTGAACTTGAGTCAGCCTGCAACAAATGTATCCTTAATGATATGTGTTCTCATAAACAGCTTATGTTCAAGAAGAATACAATGTGAACCAAAACAAAGGACATAAAACTTCAATCTATTCAATCATGCAAAAGTGAGCACACGTGCACATGAGCACATGATATATGTGTAGCCGCACAGGGAAAGTGAAAACACCATGATACACCATAACAATGAGAGACATATGCAACCACAAGAATGCCTCTTATATTTCTATTTGAAAAGTTCCCAAGAGACTGATGGAAATACAGCAATTATCATTTTACATGGACCCCAAATCCAATCCTTACAAGGAAGAAGAAAGAGAAAAAATAATTTCACAGAACATTTGGACAAACACATATTTGTTTATCACTAATACATTGAAAGCAAAGAATTCAATCTGGCTTGTCCCTAGAAAAGGACTAGTTGGCTTGCTAATCACATAGGCCCTGAGCCCAATTTATATAACCTATTGTAATGTGGCACAAAATTCACTTTGTTCAATGTGCTGTCACTCTGGACAACGCTAAAAAAGAAAATCATCATCATAATTTCATTAAAAGGAAACTAATAATCTACTAAATGGTCACCATTTCAATTTTGTTAAAATGATGCATTTTTAAATCAATTCCATGCAGTTCAGTTATCTCAAATTTCGTCTGCGTTGAATTTAATCTCCATCCCATCATTTTCCAGCACTCATTGCATGCACTTCAGCTGGAAGCTTTGCTTTTCAATAATATCACTGATGAGATAACCAGTAATGCTCAGCCAAAGCATAAAACATGACATATTAAAGAACAAGTGCCTTTGAGAAGACAAATTCAAATCCTCCAAAATCAATACCAACTCTATAATTTACATTCCCATTCAAGAGAAATAAACAAACCAAGCTTGATATTAGTATGCAATTTGGGTTTCTCCCCAAACTGACAATCTCTTTTAATCCTTGGTAATTGTCTAAACAATTACAAATGTTTTCTTGAGATCTTAGGTTGATTGGGTGCTAGTAAAATGAGATAAAAGTATTTTCATCCCCAACTAATCCTTGAGTGAATAAGGAAATTTTGCAAGAAGTCATTATTTTGAGCCTTGTCTTTTGCTAGAGCAGTCATTGCTTAAACACATTACTTGGCTGTCTATCTTAGAAAGTGTGTGCACTCTAAAGAACTTATTACTAGAATATTGGTCTTTGCCAAAGAAGCCATTATCATATAATTCCTAGTGATAAGGTTGCAACGGAATAGAAATCATTTCCTTGCTATTAAGTCATTTCCTTTCATCGGTGTTGAGGGAGAAAAACAAATAAGAAGTATGAAGCCTTCTAAAGTCATAGTCTTGCGAAATCGTGATTTTGTGGAATTGTGGATATGGAAAGTTGTGGTCTTTGAAGTAAGGCCTCCATTTATAGTTACAAAGATGGGTAATACGTTGGTAACCAGTTCTCCAAAAAAAAAAGGCAGGAAAACCCAGTGGCCACCTGTTAGACTTTTTTCTATCACACTTTTCTTCCCACAAAGTTGATGTGGCTATCTTCACATGGCATGGTACTTGGCTGAAGTGGCATGCTGACTAGGAGCTTGTAAATACTGCAGTCCTACATTTTTCCCTCCTTAGTAGTCCTTGTACAAGGAACTCGCGTATGATACAGCTAAGAGAACTCTTTTTTTATTCCTTCGATTGCTTAAAGAAGTCATCGTCATAAGTAACAACTTTGGCAAAAGACAAGGATTAAAATAATAACTTCTCTTAAAACCCCTTGTTCGCCACAAGGACTGGGAGCGTGTATAAACACACTTTAGAACCTCTTAATCTGCATGTCACGTCAACAAGCAATCTACAACCCAATGTGAAAAAGTTCAAATCAACAACATTTGTGCCTGTAAATATGAATCCTGTAATTAGTTTAAAAAAGAGCTAGACATTGTAGATATTCTAATAAAAATTCAAGTTTTCTCATATAACTTTATCTCAACTTCTCGCTCCCTTCCTCTCATTTTCCTTCCAACCAAACAAACCTAAATTTCATGAAAACATTTGTAATTAAGGATTTCGAATTCCTAACCGCAACCATGTAAATTTGAGCATATTTTTAGCTATTTTAAACGCTTAACTGGATATCAAACAGAACTAATTGAACCAGAGCTATCATGTCCAAATTTCAGTATCAAACAAGTTATTGGTTTTTACTTTTTACCAGGTAGATTTCGTTTTAGAAGGTATTAAAACACCTGTAAATCCAAAAGGCCTTTCTCTATCAATCACCAGACATCATAAAATTAACCAAACAAAACCTTCAAAAAGAAAACACCTTACACAATTGCATTCATCTAAATAAATAAATAAATAAGCAATTAGCGAACACTCAATTTGAAGTTCATAAATGGATTAATGTATTCAAAGAAGCAAAATAGAATATTAAAAGGGACATAAAAGAGAAAAAGACAGACCCACCCCATTACAAGCAGAGGGAGAGACAGAGCCATTGGGAGAGACGGCGCAGATTCTTCTGGAGAAGTCGCATGCACCGAGTTGGAATCCATAGCTGATCTTGCAATTAATACTATGATTCAGCTTCGGTGAACAAGAAGAAGAAATGGGCAAGACAACCGATGAAGTTATTCTCAAAGTACAATCCATTGGCAGCTAAAATTCATATACAGAACTAAAAAGCCAAATGAAATTAACGAAATATAGAGAGAAATGAAGGAAATTAAGAAATGGGTAAGAGTTGTAATTCGGTGAGAAGCTTGAACTTCGGAGAAATCGCTGATTTTGATTACTTGTCTGCGCCTCAAAGTAAACGATGCAGAGAAATGGCTGGTTAAGGTTCATGGATTTGATTTAATGGACCGACTTAATCCATTTTCTATTTCTTTATGGGCCGTAATTCATGGATTTTAGTCCATGATTCATGGATCTTATTAAGACAATATTCTAATTGGGGCTTGACAAGTCTTTAATCCCGGCCTAACTAAGAAGAAAGAAAAAGAAAAGTACAATCTTTAGATACATATGTAATTTAATTTGTCGAAACTCTTACTGCGAAATGTGAAACTTATGTTTAACGAGTAGGAGTCGGTTTATAATTGTTAAGCTTTAGCTTCATTAACAACTGAAAATTAAGATATCTAATAAATACTTCTTGTTGATACCTATTCTTCCTTCTTTGATATCTAATAAATACTTTTCTTATTGATACTTATTCTTCATTATTTAAACATTTATACGTGATTTATTTTTTTAAAAAAACTTGTTAAGATCTTTTTTCAATTTCAAAGTATGGACAAATTTAATTTTTTTAAAATAAACTCTATGATTATTGAGGTGCTCTTAAAGAACTAAAACTCTTCTACGCCTAAATTAGTAAAAGATTCTTTTTTAATATTTGTTTTAATATTATAACAATACGTTATTTTTGAAAAACTTTCATACCTTCTCTAATTTATCATCTTTTTATAAGTTATTGATTTATTTTTTATGGGATTATTTTGTTTATCTTATTTAGAATTCTTTTAATATTTTATTAATTTATTATAGTTAATAATTAAAAATATTATATTACATAATAAATTAGAATTTTTTTTTTTTAAAAAAAAAGTATTGGCACATTAGTCAGATATCAATTAATATTTGCAAATCATGATTATGCGAAGAGAATAAATGGATGCCACTATAGCATTGCCTAGATATCCATATTGGAAAGGGAGATGATTTTTACTCCATTTACATGATACCACTATTTCATCGTTCGGATATTTTCGTGGAGAAATTCACTCTCATAGACAGGGAGGAAGACTGCCCACACAATTGCAAAAAATTGTCACCTGCCGCTTTCAATTGACAATTAATTTTACTTAATTTTTATTAACTTTACGTTACATTAATTACAAATTAGATTTTTTTTTTTTTTTGGTGGTTTTAAGTATTCATGTTAGTCCGCTATCTATTGATATTTTACAAACTAAAATTTTATGGGGAGGTTACTTAAATATACTATACAATTGCTTGGATATCTACGTCGAGAAAAGTGGCGATTTCTACGCTTTCTATACGTATGCTATGGATAGCTACGATGAGGGGAAAGGAATGGAAGGACAAAACTCATATGATTGAGTGACTGTACCTTAAAATATAAATCAAAAGTTTCATCATCTTCATTTTGGACATACCTTAAATTTTGATTAAAAAAATATTAATTTCTCACAAATACTGATAATAAGAGGTCATAGGAGTGGTAAAAACAAAATAATAATAATAATAATAATTCAATTGATTTGCTTGATGTGACTTTTTAAAATTAAAAATAAGAATTTACTACATACATGAATTCTATTATTTTTATTTTTAAAATTTTTTTAAATATTTTAAATTCATTTTAAGAACTATTTATTTATATTTTTTACCTATATTCTAAATTTTTTATTATATATTTTAAATATTATTTATTATTTATTTTAATATATTTTTTTAATTTTAAATTTTATAAATTCAATTTCAAATCCGACACAAAAATAATAATAATAATAATAAAATAAAAGTAAGTAACAGTAGTTTTTGGTAGCCAACTTTTTAAAAATAATAAAAAAAATTAAAAGTCTTATAAATTAAGAAATACCAAATCAAAAATTAATTTGGCGAAATTTATTGGCATTCTTATTTTATATATAATAAGTTATTGTGTTTCTTAAGAAAGGAAGATATAAAGTCAATTTATAATCCCCTAACTTATGAATTTAGAGTTAAAAGAATCTTTCACAAAGTTTTTCTAATAAATATAATCAACCAATTAGAACGATATGGTGTTTTATTCGCCAAATGCATCATTATCGCATGCATATTGTTTGAAAGGTATGGCTCAACCACTTGGTATACATTGTATGGGTAAATCGTAGACAGGCAAAGAAAGTGAGATAGGATTCTAGAAAGAAAAGGTTACCTATCATACTACTACCTATCATAATTTTATTCTTTTATTAAGAAAACAAAATTTATTGGTCACAAATCTTAACGATAAGAAGTGGGGGGAGGGGGTGTGTGATTGAAAAATTGAAAATTGAAAACCCTTCAACATCACCTCAAAATGAAAATTTTATTTGTTAGAATTATACTTTGAACAAATTGACACGATATTGACAAAAGTAGCCATCAATCTTTGTGGACACAACGACTCTTCCTATTTGGTTGGCATTACTTCATTTTCTAACATCTCTTTCTTTCGTGTGGACAATTTCTTCCTATTTCTTTCTAATCTATCATTCAATTGAAAAAAAAATTAAAAAAAATTCTTGTAGTTGATGCCAAGAGTAACCTCATCCTAAATGATAACAAAGATTATTCCAATGTCATAATTGTTGAGAATCAATCTCTTAAAATTATTCTAAAATTTCAAATCAAGACAATGAAAAAAGAACAAGTAAATAATTACACTCATTCCCTCAGCAATACATTATAAAATGGAGAGGGTGGGGTGGTGTCGGTTAGGCTGCCAAAGGAGTAAGTATCATTCAACTATTGTGGCCATTAAAAAATATAAACCAATCCCAAATGTAACGTGAAAAAAAGGTACAAATAAACCAAAAGATAGGTTTACTTTACCATTAAGATTGTGCCACGTGTGTTACATTTTCGACGCACACGTATTGTCTTCCACAAATTGCAATACACATCTTTAACAAAGACATGGGAACGCAAACTGACACGTGGAGTATTTGCTTCATGCAAGAGATCCCACTTTTTCTTCAATGGTATGTTACAATTATGAGACACGTGTGCTATTTGAGCTTGTGACAAGTCACATTCAAATACCTTTAATTGCAATCAAATTAAAACTTTCCCACATCGCAGATGTCTCCACATTTGCTTTTACAGTTGCCAGGCTCCATGATTTTAGCCTGAAAAAATCCGAAATAATAATTCTTTGGAATGTGCTCCCTTAATGGATAGCTTATGCATTATGTCAACGTTAGTTGATAATTTTCTTATCCAAGTTGCTTTTTCTATATGGTTTTTGCAAAATTTTGGCAACAGAGCAATTTTAGATAAGCCTTGAAGCTTACAAGCCATTTGAACAGTTTTTTGATCATGATTTAGTTCTATTTTTTTTGTGGTTTTGATTAAGTTTCCATATGGAAACCTGGGTATCTGCTTCTGGGTACAAGTACTTGATATTCTTGAACATTTCGTTTCTCTTAGTGGCAAGTGTTCTCTTGATAATTACTTATTTCAGTTCTTCAGAATTTCTTGTTCTAAGCAGTCATGATTCCTTCAACCTCGGCAACCGACATGACTGCAAGGCTTTAGAAAAGTTAGATGACTACGAAGCCAAATGCTTTTACCTGAAATCCAAGAACCCATGTGTCTCTCAAGGCTATGTTGATTATCTCTACCTATTTTACTGCAATCTTGGAAGATTTCCCATTTTGGGCTACCTTTTGCTGTTTCTTTGGCTACTTGTTCTGTTCTATCTGTTAGGAAATACAGCCTCTGAATATTTTTGCTCTTCTCTTGAAAGTTTATCAAGGCTATTAAATTTGTCCCCTACAATTGCTGGAGTTACACTCCTGTCTCTTGGCAATGGCGCCCCTGATATTTTTGCCAGCTTAGTTGCTTTTATGGATAGCGGAACTTCTGACATTGGCATTAACACAGTGCTTGGTGGTGCTTCCTTTGTTACTTGTGTTGTGGTTGGAATTATCAGTATTTTTGTGCATAGTATACATGTTCAAGTCAGCAAATTTGCCTTTGTGAGAGATATTTTCTTTTTCCTTCTGGTTCTTGCATCCTTGACTCTGATACTGATTCACGGCAAAATCAATCTGTGGGGAGCAATTGGTTTTTCTTCAATGTACATTGTGTATGTGGTGGTTGTTTACGTCTCGGGCATCCGACGTAATGATGTTATTGGTGAAGAAAGTGGAAGGGATTTTGTTACTAGTGATGGAAATGATTTGAATGTGCCTATTTTGAATGGAATGGGAGAAAAAAGAGAGTCTAATTGTTTAGAGGAAGAGACTTCAGAAGATAAGACTCTGGTGGATATCAAGAACCGTTGCTGCTGTTTACAATCATCGTCAGCTTGTGGTATGATTCTTTGTATTCTTGAGATGCCCCTTTGTTTGCCAAGAAGATTGACAATTCCAGTTGTTTGTGAAAAGAGATGGTCTAAGCCAATTGCTGTTACTTCAGTGATATTAGCACCAATGCTCTTATTGGCCCTTTGGAATCCTCTAGTTGACAATCATGGCACCTTCAGTACAAGGCTAATCATCTATGGAATTGGCTTATTATTCGGGATAGTTCTTGGGGTTCTTGCATATGTAACAACAGAGAAATCAAGCCCTCCAAAAAGATGCTTATTTCCCTGGCTTGTTGCCGGGTTCTTAATGAGTGTGATTTGGAGTTATATCACAGCTCAAGAATTGGTAGGCTTGTTAGTTTCACTTGGCTACATCTTTGGAATAAGTCCATCAATTCTGGGGCTGACAGTCCTTGCTTGGGGCAACTCAATAGGCGATTTGATTACAAATTCAACAATGGCTTTGAATGGAGGAGCAGAAGGAGCCCAGATTGCTATATCAGGATGTTATGCCGGTCCTATTTTCAACATAGTTTTTGGTTTGGGATTATCTCTTGTTGGCTCTTGCTGGTATAATTATCCAGCATCTGTTGCGATTCCTGGAGATCCTTATCTCCTGGAAACACTGGGATTTTTAGCATGTGGATTGCTTTGGGCACTTGCTGTTCTACCAAGGCAAGGCATGAAGCTTGACGGAATCCTGGGAGGAGGGCTTCTGGCAATTTACACGATCTCAATGTCTCTCAGATTGATTCAAACGCTGCATTTCCACCACAAATACAACTAGTCGCAGTTAGTACACTAATCATCTGAATGCAATGTGATTAGTTATTCTAATGCAATCACTTACTAACCTGCTTCCTGTATGGAAACTAATTCACTAATTCTGAATCTTTTTTGGATTGAGTTGATTGTTGAAAGTTATTTGCATCGGCTTGAAGAGAATTCATGGTCTTGCATTATAATTGTTTGCAATGTTCTATACTATCACAATTGAGATATTGTTACAATGTATACACATACAAATCGTGTTACAGTGGATGTTTGCATCATAATGTTTGATGGGGACTCCTTCGAAAAGATTCGATATTTCACCCGTTTGAATCTTAAGAGGCTGGATTAAATCTATTAGATTGCAAACTCAACAAGATAGAACAAAAGTTCCAATCCTGGATGAAAATTTACAAGACATAACTGAAGCATGAACTATCGATTATCAATCAGGGCAGGCAGAAGACAAATTTGATAGAATGAGCAACCTTGATCTCATATAGTTGTCAAAGTTGGCTTCCCTGAGTCACAGGTTTTGGCTGAAGGCAAATTATCTGACAAATTATCTGTTGTCATCGTCACGTAGTCCCGGCCGTTTTGGCTATCCAACGAAAGCCGTGGCAGATTTTGCTTTGTGATAAGCCTTCGCATGATACTTATCTTGCTGGATGGAATATGCTGTCTGTACTGATGTCTGGTCCTCACTGTATCGTTTGATAATGGAGAAGAAGTTTCCTATTTCTTGAGATAACGAAATCTGACAAGATTTTATGAATATTGATTCAATTTCTTTTCAAAGATTAGCTTACCTAAATCATGTTAGTAGTTGTATATCGCTGATTTGAAACCATTTTCAGGCCCTCAATCAAACATTCAAGATGATGGGTGCATCTACTTTGCTGTGTTGACACTTCAACTATCTACATAGTCCTTCAACTATCTACATAGTCACATCTTTTATTAATGATTTCGTGATGATTAATTAAGAAGAATGAAAAACTATGTATGGTGATTCTAATACAATAACAGTATCCCATAATTTGTGTAATGGAATAACTATGTACAGACACATACACCCATACGATTGGACCACTCTCGTTGAGTTGAGCCTTTATTTGAGGAGGTGGGTGCAAGTTGATGATATGTGATCAACGCTGGCGGCATCCAGTTTAGCCCTTTTCCCTGACGACATAACCAAGAATTTAGCACATGGTAAATGCAGGCACCCACCCATGGGCCATAGGCCATTCATGAATCATGATCATACCCAAGTTGCAACCACCAAATCCGAACTTCGGTGTTACTGTTTAGGATATGAATTGAAATTGGCTCCCGTGAACTTTAATTTGTAATTATTATAAAATAAATTATCTGACTTGATAATTATTTTACTTAAGTTTACTAAATGAAAATAATACTTATTTACTAATGTAAATAATACTAGTAAATTTGGATAATTATCTACTTAATATGTGGTTGCAGTGTAGTTGTTGTCGCAGAGTATTTATTGTACACAGAAAATGTCTCATTGGTTTCCCTACTGATGAAGAAGAAGACAAATACCAAAAGTGATTACTTAGCAAAAACAAATGTGTAGTCATGACCAAGGGGCCAAATTTATAGCTATACAACAAAAGAAAATCAAGTAAAAGGACCAACTAGCTAGCTTGCCTGTTGATTTTTATGGTAGTCCAAGTGCTGCGTATAATCAACAAAATTACAGTAACTTCTGTTGAATAAGAAAGCAACCAATCATTCAATATGTTTCAAAATACCAACGGCTCTGGCTAGCCTTAGACAAAGAAAACAAGAGTATATGGCTAAAAGACCAACACCCAGAAATTTATCAAGCTTCATGTTCTTCCTTGGCAAAATTACTACTGCCCAGAGCAAACTTCCTATCAGAAATCCGATTGTTTCATAGAGAGAAGAATCTCGAGGTATCAGATAAGGTTCTGAAGATGATGAGAAAACAAGTGACGTACCTAAACCCACCAATGTGTTGAACATAGGACCAGCATAGCATCCTGTTATGGCAATTTGCGCACCATTTGCCCCTCCATTCATTGCCATTGCAACATTTGCTATCAAATCCCCAAGTGAATTACCCCAAGCTAGGACTGTGAGTCCTAAAACTGAAGGGCTTATTCCAAGTACATTCCCTAATGAAACAAGCAAAGAAACTAATTCTTCAGCTGTAATGTATGTCCAAGTTACACTCATAATAAATCCACCAGCAAGCCAAGGAAACAAACACTTCTTTGGTGGGGAGGATTTTTCGGTTGTCGCAAATGCAAGATTGCCAAGAAAAATCCCAATGAACCCAGCTGCTATGTAGCTCACCTGGCTGATCCTTGTGCCCATGTTTTTTTCCCTTTGTGTGTTTAAAAGTGTTGCAAATAACAGTGGTGCCAATGTTACTGAAATCACTGCATATGGCTTGGACCATTTGTCCTCACTAACCACTGGTATGGTCAATCTTCTTGGCAGGAATAGAGGTAACTCCAAAATATTCAATAACTTACTGAAGTAATAACAAAATGATGAATCAAGATTAAAGAACCTTAGATGTCGTTGTTCATGATCTCCCTGCAAGTTGTTTTTCTCCACTAAAATTGGTTTTTCATCGTCTACATAACCAAGTAATGGAATTCCCTTCTCCCCCAAATCATCGTGAATATGCAAAAAGTAGCTATTTGAAATAGGAGATATTCCAAATTGGTTCATTTTTCCCTGTCCATTTCTGTGGTAGAAATATGAAGCAGAAACTGCAGAAACATAGATGAAGTATATTGAAACGAAACCGATGGCACCCCAAAAGTTGATTTTTCCCATGAGAATGATGAAGAGAAGAGCGAAAAGAGAGAACAGAAAGAAGATAATATCTCTGATGAAGCTAGGCTTGTCAATAGAAATCTGCAGAGGACTAGTTAGTATACTTATAACACCAACCACAGTGCTAGAGACGAAGAAGGCACCACCCAAGACGCTATTCAGGCCAACATCTCCATCGCCTGATCGTGTGAAGGAAACAATACTGGCAAAAACATCAGCTGCTCCATTACCAAGGGAAAGCAGAGTGACTCCTGCTATTGTTGGAGGGAGCTTCAGAATTCTGGACAAGCTCTCTAATGATGAACAGAAATAGTTTGCAGCTGTGTTGCCCAACAAATAGAACAAAACAGCAAGCCAGAGTAGAAGAACAGTAAGACCAAGTATGGGAAACTGGCCACAAGTGCAGTAAAAGATTTGGAGATAATTTATGTAACCTTTGGGCTTGCAACCAATATGAGTCTTGACATATATGCACTGTGATGTATAATCACTATAGTCATGGAGGCTTCTGCAACCATCGCTGATAATTCCCTGCGGGACTAAAGAAGTAGCTGTGATTGTGGTTGCTTTGGTGGTTTTGTAAGGAAAATTTGAGATTATGAGATAGAATGAGAGGAGCAAGAGGAAGGAGAGATTAAGGAAAAGTAAGACTTTCTTGGATTGAGGGATGAAGCTGAAACCTGCCATTCATAGAAGCTTGTAGAAAATAAGGTTTAAGGATGTAATAGCTATTGAGAAGTGAAGAAGTCCGTAATTTTGGGAACTTCAATTCTGGGAGGAACGAATTGTCCGCTTGGCTTAGATTTCTGGAGACTGGTATGCATATAAGTGCGTCAGAAGAAGCAAAATTTGCAATATTGGCGCAGTCACAGTGATTGAAAATAATGATTTTACTCTGCTCATCTACAATATTTTTACTTTTACTATAAAGAATAGACATTGAAAGACCTCCTAATTTGAATTAAATGCAATGTTCAAAAACTTTTAGCAATTAACGAATGGATGGAGACCTAAAATCACATCATTTTAGCTATGATTATTGTTGTTTTTCACATGGCCTAAAGGTTACAACATAATTAGTTTCAGAGGAGCGGAAATGGGTGGGAAAGAGGGTTGATTGTTTGTTCATTCTTTTAAGCTTCTGGAACAATGCAACGAAGTTCCGAGCTCTGGGTATGTTGTATATTCTTTAATCTGAAATGTCAATCTCTATCTGTGTTCATTGATTACAAGCTTCCAACCTTTATATATGTCGTTGTAAAAACTACAAACAAGGAAACTTCCTGGCAGCAAGCAGCAAGTAATAATAAGCAGAGGAAAGTTAAAATTAAAAGTTTGAGAGGCAGATATCATGATAATAACAATTGATAGCGTTGTGTCAAAAATATGTTCATTGAATGATCTGTCAACTCAATTTCACAGTCAAGGCTATTAACTTTCTTTACTAATTTTTATTCTATTTGCAAATTAAATCTACCGCTGCGGTATAAACGAATTAAGTCGACCTACACTCGCTTATGGAATATATTTTTGCTAAAGGACATGAAAGATATCATAGCTTTGAAGATTTCCATTTCATATAGCCGATATTGACACCAATAAACAAAGCATTTTCAGTCTGATAACTAATGAAGCACCGAAGAGATAGGGAGGAAGAAAGAGAGATTTTGGATACCTCAGAAGATATTACAAGTACACTCAAAACCTTATTTTATACAAAAATACAGCACAATAAAAATCGAACATGGCATTTAACATCGTAATCTTTTATTTGATATATAAGAATTTATATTTTTCGAGTTGATAGTTCATGTTTATTATCACGTTTCATATTAAATTGATTATAAGTTAGTTTTAAGTTTATAAAAATAAATAAGTGTTCAATTGAAAATATAATAATTAATAAAATAATTCAAATATACATTACATTAAGAAATATGCTTTTACCATTATTAAGAATATTTTCAAATAGTTCTGTGCTTTTTAATTCTAATCACAGCATAGAATTTGATTGAAATAAACAAAAATATTGTTGGGTAATTATTTAGGTTGGTTTGTACGTTGAGTTTGGAACCAGTAGATTTCTATGGCCAAAATCTGTTAGTAGTTAAAACAGGAGACCTCTTTTTTTTTATATTTATTCTCTTCTTTGTTCTAGTTCTGAACCTTCCTCAGCATCTACCAAAATCTCCTTTTCATAAATTACTCCCACAACAGAATTCTATACCTAACTAAATCCAATTATAGTGTCAGACAAACCATCATAACAATCTTGTATCTATTAAAATTCATTTTGCATACGTGCTGAGGCATAACTCAGGTTCTAGAATTAGGCAGACTTGCTGCTGAAACTAGTCCTTGCATTCAAATGTCCTACGAAACAAGAATAATTATGAAATAAAATATACTAACATGCATAGCCCCACAAGTTTCCATTTTCCCACCATCTTCAATTATTTTCATGCAAGCCTTGAAAATGTGCCTACTTATTGAGAAAAAGACTAGCAAAATGCCATGAACACCGCTACACAAGTGGAGGCACCCTAAAATCTAACACTTGAACTAAATAATACAAGAAAATGAGGACAACACTCCCGTGTGAGATGTCCATTTATCTGCATCACAATAGTACAAGTTATCTCGAAGGTATGTGAATCAAGACGGGCAAGTCATGAAATCAGCTTAGAATTTCATTTCCCAAATAGATTAAAGGAAGATACACCAGTTTGAAGTGCCCTAGCCATTAGGCTACCCTTGCGGCCCTGCATATACTTATTTAAATATATGAAGTATTTCTATGCTGCAACGAGGCTCGCTGTTATTGAACACCAGCAAAGCATCTGGTGCTTTGTGCACCTGAGCTGAAGACTACCTCATAGAATAAATCATATCTCCATCACACCTCAGTCCTTGAGCCATGTCATATTGCTATCCAAAGAGAAACCTTGCACTCTAACGAAGAATAAAATTAAGCTTAATAGCATTTGACCGATGCTACTTAAACTACTGAAGTCATAATTCAGGACTGAACGATTGAAATGATAAAAACTTAGGGTTTAGTGATATCAGCTGGTTATCAGGTCGGAGACTTAAATGCCATTATCATAAAGAAACAAGAATATTCTCGATATATTCTCGATGGTAAACGCCTATAACTAAAGAAAAGGACTACAATCACAGTTTCATGACTTAAAATTTGTTAACAGCCCAAATGATGAAATCTGCTATGCTATCAGTTTCGTATCTACATCATCAGGTACCAGGGCTTGGTCAATTCCCAGTCTGACAGATTGCCCCTGAGTAAAACCTTCACTCTGATGGCCATGAAACCCATCCATCTGTCTACAGAAGTCATGATGTACCAGTGTCCCTGTCCATTTCCAGGATGCTCCTTGTGAGATTGCTGCAGTTTCATTGGGAGAATCATCTGGAAATTCAAACATGTCCATAAGCTAAAGACAAATCATAGAGAACACCAAGGAGATAATTGAGAACAAAAATTGACTCACTCCCATCTAAAACATTAGCAAGTTTTTCAAGAGCCTCCAGGATAGCTCTTTCATGCTCCTACAGCCAATTTTCAAATTCATAAAGATTACTACTTGTTGTAATGATTTGGCAATCCCAAGTTCAAGCTCTTATCAATGTGGATAGCAATATATGCAAACAGAATAACAACACAAGCATCGGTTGATAAAAAGGAACAGAAATTACTCTTAAGACTAATTTTGTCTTTTCAACTTGAACTGGACTAGGATTTTTTGTAGCCTAGACTGACCTCTCAACCTTACCAACAGCTAAGGGGGTTCAGAGATTGCAACAGAAAAGAATTTTCACACATGTAATATATGCTAAAAGCTTCACATAAACATGATAAAGGGAATATAAAAAATTTTGATCTGCATGCCACCCAAAACTTGAGAGGATTTACATTAGATGGGCATATACCCCATTCAACACAAACCCTTAGTAACAAACTTCTGCTGTTTGGATGAAATCTCAAATTCCAGGCAATTTGATTGTCTAGGTTTATTAGTATTTAGTGACTTAAAATACTTAGCTCTTTGAAACCAGATCAAAGTAGGCCATTGCCTGGGAATCGTGTAAAATGGATAGGACTCCATCAGTAAGCTGAGCACCTTGAAAATAACACACTTTAACCTAATGAAAAACTCTACCACATATTTTTATCTCCGAAGCCAGTTGTTTTCTAATGGCACTACTGAAAAATGTCTCAGTGTACCTTGTGTAGTAATTTCGTGTAGCTGAAGTTACTACACTAAGAATAAATTTGGAGTTTGAGCAAAAACTGATTTGAAAGTATTGCACAAAGTAGACCCTAGCTTTCCAAAAGAAGTAGCAAGACCAAACATACTACTGTAATCTAGCAACCATTTTTGTTGAATTAGCTACTTACTACAGTGAACTTAACATCTCGGTTACTTGGGTAACATACCAACTTAACTTTTTACCTCACCTGGTGAAGAAGCTTATCTGTTGCACAGATCTCGATTACATCAGATCTTTTCTTACCATCAAGAGCATGTGAGCCTTTCTTTGGTTGAGATTTCACCATTGCTTTTCGTTTGCCATCAGATGGTGCCTGATAATTATGACAAGCTATTCTCATAGATTGCTCATAATTCCCAGAGGAAAACTTAGCCAATTCATGGCAACGTAGATCATCTCTGATTTGTACCTAGATGCCAGCACAAATAAAATAAGAAATCTTAAATATAGGGGAATATACAAAGTATACGGACTTTTTTGTGAAAAGTGGAGCCTATATAACAACTACGTAACTCTGGAAATGAATGGGCCCAGAAATTTGGCATTTCAGATTTTGGAAAATGCAGATAATTATTGATCATATTTCCCAAGTTGCAAACTGAATTGAGATTTGCACAACAGCTCCAAATTAGCTCCAGCAACAAAGTCAGTTCACTCCTCAAATTTCTAAACAGTTCCTTACATCTTGCAACTCTTTTGGTGAATACGGTATCAAAGTTTGGAAAACTAATCAGTTTCACTTCTGCACATTTAATTTCTCAAAACAGATAAGATACATTTATTAAAATAAAAAAAAAAAATGCTCCTATCACCTCATATGCATAAACAATCAGCAAAATTATTTTAGAAAATAAAAAAATAAAAGATAAAGGAAAAAGAAAGGGATCTTGATTTTAAAGTATTGAACTGAATATGTCCCCAAGTGTTGGCAAACATTAATCAAAACTCAAAACTTTTAAACTTCCCCACCCCTCACCCCCTGACAAAGAGATGGATAAGCCAATATATGCTTGTCATTTCATAACAACATATCAATACTGATGATTATGCATGAATAGATCATGTCTTAAACATGGCTCTCCTTTGAGCCCAAAAATTTCTCCACATTTTAGTCTAGCTTTTTATCAGCCTTGCGTTTGCTAGTAGGTTCATTATTTGAAGGGATTAGAGGAACCAATTGTCGTTCGAACTACACTATCTGGTATATTCAACCTAAAATGTCAAGTAGACAATGAATGCAAAATGATAAACAATCTCAGCTGTACAACCTCTCCTTACAGGTAGCAGAGAAGGAAGACTTCCAGAAGAAGGTAGAATGTGGGGCACAGATTTCCAAGATTGGGTTCCTAAGGAAGGTACACCATGTGAAACATATCTTTGAGATTTTGAGATAGAAGCTTGAGATGTCTTCACTTTTTTCTGCACAGCATTGCCAATTGAATTAGGAGAAAAAGCCAGGAGCTTTCACTTTACCACAAAGTGATGCTTGAGGATGCTGTACACCTTTCTGCCATTTCCTGCATCACTTACGCCAAAAACAAAAATATGTTGGAAGATCAACCACATACTGAAGTTCTGTCATTAGCAAAACAATGGGATAAAGAAAAATAAATTAAGAGAGAAAGGATTGCAAACACCTTATCAGTTTAATTGACTAGTCCGAATTGATCTTCATAAGAAGTTCTACATGTTCAGTATCTGTAACATTAAGTTCCTTTCTCAGCTCAGTAATAAGCCCTTCCTTACCCTGGACAATGATGTGACCATTCTGGTGATTATGATACAGCAATAATGACAAATTTGGAAAAAAAAACATGCAAGATAAAAACAATTTATATAACTAAATTAAATTCAGGAAACTTTAGTGCAAAATAACAGTCCATATACACTTTTGCATACCCATGAAAGGAGATCGGACTGAGCAATCAAAGCCCTCAAAACATTACCATATGCCTTTTTCTCGATGCAATGAATTTCAAGCTTCATGACTTCATCCATTCAACCAGATTCTGTCACTGGAAAGTTTTGTGAGCATGAGCATAGTAAGGACTACTTTTTCTTTGGCACCAGAATATAAAGTCAACGTGATCATTATATAATGTTATGGGAACTCATATCCACCGCTTATAGGGATGAAAGAAATAGATAAAAAGAGGTTTGAGGAACACTAGTCCATGAAACAGACAACAGGAGTTAGTCAAACACATATTATATAAACCCTCTGGTGCCAGTATTCTGGCAAAACTAAGGTGAAGTAAAAATCTTCTTCATTCATGCAAAGGATTAAACCTGGACTCTGCTCTGAGACAAACACCGCTATCTCTTTTTCTATGCTTTGGTTAATAATTAAGCGAATCAATTCACCACAAAAGAAGAAAAGTACTTAAGCCAGGTCGTTGAACAGGACATGTAGAACTTAAATTTCATTCTTCGCTTTTTCTTACTATTATTCATAACCAAATTGAGTATATTGGAAGCTTCCTATTATCCCATCCAGTCTCAAGGAAGAATGTAAAAACAGCCTTATCAACAAGCATTAAGTAAAGAGAAGTCTAGAATAAGTTAAGTTTATTTAATATAACTTTCATCACCACAGAAACATTAGTTTCAATCAAGGTAACAATACAAAAGCAAGACTAATAATAAAACAGAAGAAGGGTACATAAGGGTAAACAAAATTATAATTTAACAGACAACAGAAAAGAAAAAAAAGAACTAATAATGTCTTATATGTGTGTTTGATCAAACCCATTCTTCTTAAATAAACGAAAAACCATAATGAAAAGGCTCATTACTGAGCATTAATTAAAGTAGTAATCAACCTCCATATGCTGAACTTCCAGGACAGATATATACCTTCACCACTTCAACGTGTCTCGTAAACCAATTTCATGTTTCATGATTGGAAATGAAGGAATACAGTACCACTAATTTTCCCAAATGCAAAGCAGTTGTCTACTTGTAGATACCTTCTCATGTTTCAGACCTGCATGCCACCAGTAACAAGAACCATCTACTTTCCCATTTAGAGGGCCTTACTGAAACCAGATCAATTAATTACAAATGTACCAAATCTTAAGTAAATTAGAAGTTTTCAAAGTTTTGAAATACAAGAACACATGAGTCAAGGTTAGAAGTCACCTAATGGGACCCATAAAAAGCATGCTGCTATATTCACATGGTAATAATCAGCTGTTTGCAGCAAAGTATTTTAGAAGCGAAATTCAAGTGTTCTCAACAAAAAGTGTTTCCTTCTAATTTGAGCAGCATCTCTCTGATACTACACGAATTTCTTAAACAAATACCATTTGCTTATTCTTCATTTTGTCTGGTTATGATAGATGCTCTATCAGTAGATTTTCTTGTTTAGTTTTATAATCAAGATACATTCATTCTTTATATAATCTACTATAGACTTTAGAAACTCTCAAGGAACAAACGACATCCAAAATCGTCATTACTAAATAAAGTATCATTTGAAGTGGCTCTTAGCAATTATCAAGATTGCAGACAAAACATGTACATTAGTGGTCACTCTCTTTCCATTTCGCTCACATTATATTCATTAATGTTCTTCTCAACACATGTATACCCTTAAACTAAACTAGTAAAACCTAACATCCAGAATGAACTCCTTCAATATCACCTTAGAATCACTCTATTTAAAAGACAAAATCCATATCTATATGTTAAATCTTCACTTTGTCCTGGACATCAATTAATTTAGTATGAACCACAACTCAGTTCAGCACTTATGTGGCAGGTCCCACATAACAAATCCTTTTGAGACTTTAGTTTAATTCTTTGTCTCCTGCGAAACATTTTTCTCGTGAAACAAATAGAAAAAGTGAGCAATAGCAAGAAAAATAACTGAAGCAAGTATGTTACCGTGTAAGGCACAATTATGTAAAGCAGCTCCCTTTGAGGTCCCACAGCATGGAAATTAAAAATTTCCAATAAATTGTCACGTCCGAATATTTTCTAGGGAAACAAACAGGAAACACAAACACGAGAAGTAAGCATCAGGCACAATGAAGTGAAGTAACTTAATGGGGACCACAAGCTCCAAGATTAATATTATTTTAATTATTTACTTTTCGCCAACATTTTCTCGAGAAACAAATAGAAACGCCAGAGAAGAGTGAAGTTAAGAGGGAAAGATGCCGAAAAAGGAAGGAAAATTAACAATGAGGTTGAGACTGGAGTAATCCGTGTGAAAATGTACGAACTATAGATTTGTGTGACTTTAACCGGACTGGATCGAGAAACAATGAAGAGTTTATCTTCAGTGTGAAGTTAGAAAGTGTTTACGGTGACTGTTAGCCGGAAAGTAATGGCGGAACAGAAACCCTTCCAGGCGCCGATCCGGCTGGCATTTTCCGTTTTGCCCTCCTTTTTTTAATTTTTTTTTATTATCTGAAAAAGGGGCTTTTAATATATTCTTTTAAAGAAAATGCTACAATTTTCTAAACTCAAATTTTTGTCCTCCCTAAATTCATATATGTAAATTACATAATTAAAAAACTATTATTTTAATTTTAAAATCACAGTACTGTAATAACAATTATTATATAAATATTTTAAATAAATTAATGTGAAAAAATTATATTATTATAATATATTTTATATAATTTTTATTTTTTATAAATTATTTATGAACTTAATTCACATAATATACAATCAATTTCTAATTACTTTATTTTTTAACATATATATTTTATGAAATTATTGAATTAAATTGAATTTATTTATAATTATAATGTTAAGACCAAACTAATTTTAGTATCATAAAAAAATTATTACCTGATAGAGGTATAATTACAAAAATTATTATTTTAACTTAATTATTCTTAATACAAGTAACATAACAATTTTTGGGTTAGCTTCTCCCTCATTCAAGTTATCCAATCCAACAAAAATTAAAAATTTTTGGATAAAAGAATTTTCTAATCAAAATAAATAATAAAAAATATTTAATCTTACATGCAAAAGAAATCTAGGTACAAGTATAAGAAAGTAAAAAAAAAATAAAAAATAAAAACTTATATAATACACAATCTTGATTGACTGAAAAAATATTTGTGTTAAATGAGGCACCTTGAAACAATTAAACCATAATAGTAAGCCAAAAGATCTTATGAAATGATTAGAAGATACTTGCGGTCTTAAAGCATTGTAAGCAATAATATTTAAAATATTCAATCGATGAACTAACCTTTTTCAAGAAGAAGTATTATTGAACCTAAATATAAAATGTTCAAAGATGATAATGTAACTAGCAATAAAGTGTAACCTCTATTGATGGTTTGTAAGCCATCAAGAGCATGTTTATATAGTTGGTGAATTGATACAAGTGAATGAAAATATTTTTCTAAATTAACTTTATATCACCACTTACTTCTTTAAATTTTCAAATGAATGGTTAAAAAAATTGAAGTAATGATACACAATTTATTCATTCCATCATTTCGAAGAGAGTGGCTCAGTTAATATGGAGAAAATTGTAACTAATTTGCCACCAATAAAAAAATAATTAAATAAATAGGCTTTTGAAAAAATATTTATAACATGGATGAATCTGGCATATTTTATCTAATGCAAGCCAATAATTCTCCTGCAACAAAGTAATTGGGGAGTCAAATGTGAAATAAAGAAAGAATTATAATTGTTATTTGTTGCAATAGTGATAGCTCTTATAAACTTTTGCTTTAAATTATCAGTAAGTTTCTTAATCTAAAATACCTTAAAAATATTAATTGCGATAATCTCAATTACAAGTATTGAGTAAATTCAAATGCATTGACGACATTTTTTTTTATGTTGATTTAAGTAGTTTGATAGTCATTTGAGTAGAAATATAATGCTTATTATGGATAATTGTACTATACATAGAAAAGGTGAGAAATCTCCCTACTTTTATCACAATGTTCCTATCACCAAATAACATTTCTAATATTATTATTGGCAATACTTTAATTGTATACTTTTAAAATAAATAGAAAATCGTATCTTAAAATCATTAAATATAAGCATTTTGGATAAAATTTTAAATAAAATTTATCATGGATAATTAATATGAAGTTACGAATAATTGTTAATTATTTTAAACACTACAAAATTAAAATTTTCAATATTGATGAATTTTAAATTACAAATAAAGTAAATGAAAATAATTAAAGAATTATTGTAAAATTAAGTAATTATACTTAACAACTTCACTACACCAATTGAATAAATATTAATATTTTTCTCAATTATCTAAATAAATAGCAAATTGTGTATACTTCAATTGAGAAAAAAAATTATTACTACAATTAGACAAGAAACAAATAATTTTAAAAATGGTAGTATTGAAATACAAAAATTTTTGTGCTAAATATGCTTAAATAGTTAGAAATATTTTTGTTTTAATAAAAGGTTATTTATATTGAATTATAAGTTCAAAGATGTGATAATAATTTTAAATAATAAATTATTATCTCAAA
>CP135555.1:4192249-4223921 GCA_032402905.1 Khaya senegalensis | reverse complement strand
GAACAAGGAATTAAGAAATGAAGAGTTTCAACACTAAGAGTTTGCCGTCATAGTGTTTGAGCATTTGTTTTAATTTGTTGAGGTAGCCTTTGTTAGAAGGGTAGTCATCCTCCTGCACATTATAGCTAAATGGATTGGTTAATTCTGTTTTAAATTTGCATTCAAATCTCTTTGTTTTTAATAGGGGAAGTAAAATATACTGCATCGTAATTCCTTTACAAGCTTTATCTGTTTTAACTGAAAAAATTCCGTGAAGACTCTAACTTGGAATTGCCAAGTGAACTTTTTTCCTATCAGGTTCCAGTAATTTTTTTTAATCTCTCTTTGTTCCTGGAACTTATTTTGTTTTGGAGAGTAATCTTCCCAGTAAAACTTTTCTGTTGAAGTGATTATCTCTATATGCCTATTTTGCCATTTCATTTTCCTTTTAATCATTGCATGTAATGGTTTTACTTGGTAAGTTGCACTTATGTATGTTTCTTCAGTTAATTATTTAATTTTTTTGTTGTGATCTTGTAGATTTTGGTTGAGACGGGTCATATGGGGAGACAAGCGAGTGGTGCTGTTACAGTGTCAGATGGAGAAACTGTAAGTACTCACTTGCTATGAGGGGTCTACTTATGACACACATTATATACATTTTGAAAAGTATATTTTGTTTATATCTTGCTAACTTGATTTTCATTGTGAGATTTCTCAAATATCACGACTTTATTACTGAAAAATTAGATTCATATAGAGTTTTATTCAAACATGTGGAGATAATAATGTCTCTATGCTTATTCTAATTTTGTGGAGATACATCAACATGTGTGATGATAATTACATGGTAGTAAAAAAGAGTAGTCATTGCTTGTGGTGGAAGTATTTTCTAAAGCTGAATATGAAAAGATATTTCCTTACCTCCAAGAATGAATAATGGTGGATGTGAATTAATACAAAAGGGAAGGAAAATCAGCTTATGAAATATAAGGAAAAATGTTAATACAACAGGGTCTTCAAGAGCTCAATTTGGTGAATTGAATCTTATTATTGAAGACCGAGTGCAATTATTAGATCTTGAGTTTTAACTGACTGTTTCTGAAATGACTTTTGATATAATTATAAAGAACTAATGTACTAATGCTTATTGTAGATTGTCTACACAACTGTTTGTTTGGCTGATGTCCCAAGTGATCCTTCCGACTTTTTTCCTCTTAGTGTAACTTATCAAGAGCGTTTTTCAGCAGCAGGTCGAACAAGGTGATTCTTGCTGTTGTTTGCCACGTATTTTTTTGTTAATTTTATCCCGTTATTTACTGAAATGAGACTTATTTTTATGCTTAACATTTGACATTGCTTCAGTGGAGGCTTTTTTAAACGAGAAGGCAGGACAAAAGATCATGAGGTATGGCTAATGCCACCTAAAAGTTTTCTTTCATTGATTGTTCCTGCCATTTTTTTTTTTGGGTATGATTTTAGTTTGCTGATAAATACTATTTTGCAATAAGCTTGTAAGGATTTGTTTTCATGTTATCCATTATATTTTAAGCACCTAGAAATGCAAGAGAACTAAATTACCACAAAATTCATGTATAAGTTCTTTGCATATGTACAATTTTGAAGATTGAGATGTTGCATCACTCACTTAGAGGTAACCTCTGTCTCTGCCAACAGCTACTCTACAAAATTATACTGGCACATTAAAAATAAACATTCAAATATACACACTTTTATTGCTTAGAGTACATAGAATTTATGTGTACTTTTTGATGCAGTGTATGTACCCTTTAAACTGTGAAACCATTTACTATGTTATGTATGCTGAAGATCAACATTGTTTGCTAAAGTTCTTATATTTGAATAGCCACGTATTGATACAAACTGACTTTGATATGCTTATTGTCTCATTGATAATTCATCAGCTAGGAGTTAATCATTTCTTTTAATCTCTGTTCTGGCTATCTATAGAAAAATGTTGGACATCATAGTATTTCCTAAAACATATCATCAGTTTTTTTTTTAAAGAAATTTCCTCATGCCTTTTTCATTTTGTAAAATATTTTTCTTATTGATGTTACCTGTCCCATTAGTATACAAATTCACCGACTAGGGTCTTGTAGCTCTAAGTTGGCTATGATGATGTGAAAACAAAGTCATCAAGAATTTGAATCTTTGCAGAAGTAAATAGTGGAATCTTGTTCATTATTTGAACTTGATGATTTTGTTTATGCCTTTAAATTTGTTGTTGTCATCATCTGTACCCTCATGTACTCTTTCTGTATTGGGTTGCATGTAGGTCCTTGTTTGTAGATTGATTGATCGGCCTATTCGTCCAACTATGATTAAGGGCTTTTACCTTGAAACTCAGATACTATCTTGGGTATACTTCTTTTGTATCTCTTTCGAAGAATTTCATTGCTTAATTTTTTTCATTTTAGGAAGAAGAAGACATAATTGTTTGTGATGGAATAAATAACTTAAAAAATGGCATATCATTATATTGGGATATCTCAACATTCTTATTATTAATTTTATGGATAATTTACATATCTTTAACTAAAAAGTTAAAATATTTTATTGGTTCAATATGAGAGCAAAATATCTCAGTAATTGACAAAGTGAAAATGAAAAGACATTGATATTATATACCAGATATAATTGGATGTTGGGTACTTTACCCTTATATCATTGATGCCAGCATTATTGAAATACATGTTGACTATCTGGTACATGTTTATCATCAATTTCATGAGTCCTGTTCTTATTTAGTGTTAATAGTGCTCATTTACTCATTACTTTTTGCAAAAATTTGATGCATGAATAAGTATGATTAAATGTGTCCCTCTTTCATGATTTGCATACCTCATTTTGCTTGGAGTTATTGTCTCCCTATGTGTACAGGTTTTGAGCTACGATGGTCTGCACTCCCCTGATGCTTTGGCAGTCACAGCTGCTGGAATAGCGGTGTAAGTCTGATCACATTTTTGTGTCTTACTATTCTCTTGGGAATTTACGGATGATTTATGGCACTAAGACATCTAGCTTCAATTTCTAATCATTCAATACCACAGTGCTCTTTCAGAAGTGCCAAGTTCAAAAGTGGTTGCAGGAGTTCGAGTTGGTCTAGTTGGTGATAAGTTTATTGTGAACCCAACAACTATGGAGATGGAAGACTCGGATTTGGACTTGTTGCTGGCTGGCACTAATGATGCAATATTAATGATAGAGGTTTGCTTTCATTTATATTTTGTATTTATTGCTGGTTTGTCAATAATGATAGTGGTTACAATTCTACGTCTCACAAGTCTTGTTTTAGCTGTGTAAAGCGGTTTCATATTCTCTCACCTGGAAAAGTCTCTGTGGGCTTGCAGGGAGTGCTGCCAAATCGTATAAATGGTAGACATGTGAAAAACAAGTTTGAACTAGGAAAGTGGAAGTGTCTACATGTCAAATAAGTTAACAATAGGATCTTAGTGCTTGATCTGATTCCTTTACACAAAGTAACAAAGAGATTAGTTTTATTGACAATAAAGAGGCAAGCTATTGAAGCTGGATACTTTAAGATAAAGATGATACAAGGGGTGTGCTAAATTTTGGAATACACTTCAATTTTTATATTCTAGTTAATGCTGAGCTTTAACAATGTAAAATTGATCTGTGGGACGCAAAAAGAGATGAGATGAGGAAAATCAGACCTCTTTCGTTGTTTCCTCTTATTCATCTTTTTCTATTATACCATATGATAATTTTTAAAATATTGGTGCTATATCTCAAATTCATCACAACTTTAACAAAAGAGTTTCAAGATCTAGTAAATGATACAATTTGAGTTTTCCATTCTAATTTATTTGGTCAGAGTCTCATTCTCAAAATAGTAAGACTATAACTACAAACAGTTTTCCAACTTCCTAAACATGTTGAGGAACACCTAGTGCTTTTAAGATTCATACATATCGAGGAATGGATTGTTATAATTTGAGCAAGAGGACAATAGTATTATGTTAAGTTTCACTTGTCACATTACCTTTTTCTTCCTAGTGAGTGCTGGGAAATATTGGCTCTTTCTTTAATTCAACACAACATTTTAATGATTGTTTGGCATCTTGCCAAAGGTGATTAGGCCTAATGGACTCTCTTCTTCCCCACATTAAAAAAAAACAGGCAGATGAAGGGTGAGGTCGGGTTCTATCCTGCCTAGATGCAATATTTATCACATTTGTTCTTTCTTTTCCTAATAATCAACAAAATGATGGTCAAATAATCGTCTTGTTGATGCTCACAAAAATGCACGAACTTTAATCTGCAGGGTTATTGTGATTTTCTTTCGGAAGAGAAGTTGCTTCAAGCAGTTCAAATTGGGCAGGTTGTTCTTTTATCTAAGTATGTTGCTTATCTGTTATTTAAGTATATTGGGCTGGTTTTGTCTCAGTTTCTTAAGAAAGTCGTACCTGTCTAAATGCAATATACATTAATCCGCAGCTGACTACAAGCAACAGATTTTATTAATAATCTCCTCTGTACTTATTTCTTTCTTTGCACAGTAGTGTCATTATTTATTTTCAGGATCTTTGAGTTAGCTCCTTAAACCCCAAAGTTTTTGTGCTAATGCTTCTGGCCTTGCAATTTGTCGCTTCAAGTAGAAAGTTTCACCTCCTCTCCATTTTGTACTTTTAGTATTTTTGCTTAATTAGAAGTGGAAATCAAATGTTTTTGGCATGTTCATTATTTTAATTGACATTAGTTAATTTAAGTATCATAATTTATTTGTTAAATAATGTAAGTAAATCTTTCATGGTCTTTTTATCCTCTTCTACATTGAATTTGAGCTAAAGTCTTCTTTGGCAAATGATGCTTTAGTATGGTATGTACATTTATTGTCTATATGTCTTATGGTAGACAAGTAAAGCAGTACTGTACATTTTTTCCCAAGTAATTATATGCTGGCATTTTCAATTAAATCTTGATACCACAAGGCAAAGACATTTGATCATGAGGATTAAATGTTTTGTTTTGTGGTTTACCAGAATTGTAAATGTTTGCAATGGATTTTTTGGGTTGAAAAACCTTTTGTGGGATCTTTTGGTATTGGTATATTACTTTTTTATTTGTTTGCTAGTTTTTTCTTTTTTCTCTTTTTTCCCCCCTCTTTCTTTCCTTTTTTTTTTTCCCCTTGGCACCTGTTATGTTTTTAAAACAAGATTTAAAATGTCAACATTATTGCTGCTATGATTGGCTCTCTATTTTTCTTTTAAATAATTTTCATTTTTTTTAATCTTTTAAAATTTACAAGAAATAAACCAAAGCTCTCCCTAGTCCAGTGTGGTTGGGATTGGAATACCAGATCTCTTGTATCACTCCAAAGGTTTTACTACTTGGACCAATTACCACTCATGCCCTCTCTCTTTTCCTTTTTGAGAATATTAGTAAATGTAATCACTAAAGATGTAAACTTTTTCCTTCTCACAGTTGATAGTTGAACTTTTTACTTTTGACTATCACCAGGATGCTGTACGGGCAATTTGCAATGGGGTGGAGGCTCTGGTTAAGAAGTGTGGTAAACCAAAAATGCTTGATACAATCAAATTACCGCCGCCTGAGCTATACAAGCATGTTGAAGTATAATTTCTTTTTTCGCTTTTAATTGAACAAGTGTGCTTGTTATTTTCTTGAGGTTCATGAAGCAGCTATGTTTTGATCATTGTTGAAATGTTGGTCTTTTCTTTCTTATTAGCCTAATACTTTTTATTATAGTGCACTCTGGTTTCTCATAGAAGAATTATATTTGTATAATACTTATTATATCGTAAATAATTAAGTTCCAAAATTATTGAAGAAGGTAGCAAGTAGTTTCCTTATTGACAGCAAGATAAAAGGAAAACTTGATGTTTCTGATTATGCTGATGTTGAGAGATTTAACGGAAATAAGGGAAATCTTTGGTACCTTGTTTTATCTATGATTGAGAGATATAGAGATTTTACTGTCATACTTGAGATTTATATCTGTCATAGTGAAATAATCAATGTCACAATCAATTCAAAATGTGCCAGAAGTTAAATAGTTCAGCTTCTAGAAAGTGGCTTTTCAAACCTTTAAAATGGTCAATATGGGATGTCTGAAGGCGACATTTTTATTTTGTAATTTTCTGTTCTTTCTTTTGCTCGTACAAAGGAAACTATTATAAGATAATAAGTACTAATGTATTTATTATGCATCACTTACAGGAAATTGCTGGTGAGGAATTAGTTAAAGTGTTGCAAATTAAGAACAAAATACCACGAAGAAAGGCTCTCTCAGCACTGGAAGAAAAAGTTTTAATGATTCTTACAGAGAAGGGATATGTCAGCAAGGTTGAAACTGTGGGAACGGTTGAAACAATAGCAGATTTACTTGAGGATGAAGATGAGGATGAGGAAGTTGTTGTGGATGGTGAAGTAGATGAAGGTGATGTCCACATAAGACCAATTTCAAGGAAACCCACTCTCTTGGTAAATCCTATTTGTACTTTACTATTCAACTTACCAGATATGATTGGCCCTGACTATAAGTACATTACCTAATATTTCATCCTATTAATGAACTTTTTCTAGCTTTCTTTTATGTTAGTGAAGTTTTTGAGTTTCATATAGTATCTCAAGCTTTTAACCTATTTTTATGAACCACCTTTGGTAGCTGTTTTCCGAAGTAGATGTGAAGCTGGTATTTAAAGAGGTTGCTTCCAAATTCCTGCGGAGACGTGTTGTGGAGGTATGGGAGAGAAATTTAAATAAAAGCTTCCCATTTGTAGTTTTAAATTTATGCGTAATATCTACTAGATCTCTTCTGCTATCATAATACATGTCATATATCTTTTTCTTATAGTTATCCAGAAAGCTAAATTACTCCTGAATTTTGGAATGTTGAATATTCAGGTTTACTTTGTTGAACAGAATATCATATTTCTCTTAACACTAACATTTCTTTTGGCTCAAAGACTGCTTGTGTTATCAACGTGGTTTGCAGCCTTATTTTATCAACATTTTGAGAATGTTAATTGATTTTTAACATTTTTGTTTTGTAATAATTTGTACAAAAGTTTCAAATTCACATTTTGTATTTTGTGTGGTAAAAATTTTCAAGTTCTTACTCAACGTGTTTTCTGTATTTGATTTTTATATTCTTCTTATGTATACTATCATCTAGGTCCAATAACTTTAACTGGGATGTGCTTTACTAAAATGCGCAGAACTTTTTTTTCAACAATATCGTGACTGCTGCTGAGTATGTTAAAATTTGATATTGATTTGCTTCTTTTTTCTTTCATCCGAATTTCAACAGGGAGGAAGAAGAAGTGATGGACGATTTGCTGATGGAATTCGTCCAATCCACTCAAGATGCGGATTACTTCCTAGGGCACATGGAAGTTCTCTTTTCACACGTGGTGAAACTCAGGTTTGAAGTTTAGCAGTCTAGTTGGTTAAACATCCCTAGATGATCACATAATTATATATTTTATCCATCTATTGTGCCATGAGTCTTTATTTTGTATGTGGGTCTATGTGGAAATTATTGTTTGTATATTTCCCATAGTGTGTTTTTTTTGGGCTGTCCTTCCTATTTAAAGAGCATGATCACTCTGTTGATGTATGAATCATTCAAAATCTTCTTGAAAACTGAATCTGTTTTTTGTGCATGTTTATTTGCATTTAGCTTCACACTTACCTCTCCACTTGTCTTCACATTCAAGTTTGTCTCCTCTCCTCCTCTTCTTCTTCTTCTTCCCTTTTTTTTTTTGAGATGAGACATACTTTTAAACACACTTCCTAAGTTATCCGTTCTTCAAAACCATTTGGTTGACTCCCATTTATCTCACTTAGGCTGACAAAAATAAATTACTATATTTTTTATTTTAATTTGTTTCGTTAAATTTTGGAGCTCCAACTTGTATGTGCTATTGTTGGAATGTTTGCAATTTGCAATTAAAATTGGCCAAATTTGGGTGGACATGATATATTTGACTCTTTTGTGGACTATTTGTGACTATTTTGTAAACTTCATTTCATTTATACAAGTTGAAACGTCCTTACCTTGATTCTGTATAATTATTCTTAAGACAATCCTAGTATGCTCTATAGTATAAAACAAAATATTCAACTTGTTGGTATCCTACCAAGAAAAGTTCGGTAGAGTCTTCTCTATATTTTGGACAGAACCAACCTGCAATTTAACACAAAAATGCTTCTAAAGCTTTCTGATGTTCAACCATACCCCATCTATTCATTGTACCTTAAAATTACTCATTGCATCTGGAAATAGATATAAATTAGTGTAACAAATCCAAAGTCACCATGAACAATTTAAAAATCATCAAATAAAAATCCATTTCTTCTAATACTAATGCATGATCCATAATAGTCAAGTAACTAGTGAGTCATAAAAGATATTTCATGAAGGAGCCAACAAAAAGATCTACATAGCACCAAGAACTATAAGTACAACTATAAGTACATGAAAAGTAATAGATGTGAATAACGATCACTAGGTTGACTAATACTTGTGACCCTCTTGAGGGTGAAAAGTAAAATAAAAAGGGGTGAGTATAAAACTTAGTGAGTAAATAAAATACATTGTATAAATAGATGTTCAACTATATGTACATGAAAGTATGATGTCAAATAAAAAAATTTTAATTCTTCAGTCATTCAATGGGCATGTAAAATCTACAAAACTTTACACCACACTGGTAAAATCTCACTGTCATTGTATTAAATATAGTTTTAACTCATAATTCATAATTTATGAAGAACCACATGAAGAAAACATACATTTTTCTCACACTTTAACTAAACTAGTGCCCAGGGGAATAAACTTGTCATACCCTAAAAACTCACACTGGCAGAGCAAGGAATAACTAATCATGATCTTTTCACATGTATATGTCGAGCACCTCCCAAAGGGCAAAGCACCTGGACACAAGGCTCAAATCCTCAATGTGTCTAGAAGAGTTTTGAAGTACCTAAATCTGAATATGAAATTTCTTTTGCTTGGGGAGGGTACAGTCTAGAGATTTCTTGAAAACTTGTATTTCTTGACAAATTTGACGAATTTCTTGGTTGTCAGTTATGACAACTAGTTTAGCTCCTTATTTGTCTATGGGTAAGTTAGAATCTTATATTACCAGTCATGTTCTATCTAGCCGCCTTAATAATCCATATGGTTGCCATCACAATTTTTGGGTTTGATAATTTTCTCTGTTTTCTGAGATAAAATTGAGGAACCATACCTTGCCATGTAGATTATGAGCATAGTAAATGACGTTATGATGTCATTGTTCCTTATATTTGTCTAATGTTATCTTGTTTTTCAGTCTCTGGCTGTGGTTACACTTGGGGATAAACAAATGGCACAAAGAATAGACAATCTCGAGGGGGACGACGAAGTGAAGAGATTCTATCTTCAGGTCTCTTTGGCATGATTTCCATTGAATTAGTTGTTCTGTTGTCAACCTTAGTGACTTTTCCCATAATGAAAAGAAGACAGTTTATATTGCTCACAACTGTCTATTTGCCTTTTCTGTAATATTTCAGTACTCATTTCCTCCATCAAGTGTTGGGGAAGCCGGGCGGATTGGAGCACCTAGTAGAAGAGAAATTGGACATGGAATGCTTGCAGAGCGAGCTCTTGAACCTATATTGCCTTCTGACAGCGATTTTCCTTATACTATTCGTGTGGAGAGTACCATAACTGAAAGCAATGGCTCCTCAAGGTGGATTCCCCTTTTTTTCCTTCTCTTTTTCTTCTCCAATTTCTTGGTCATTTTAAAAGCAGAAACATGTATATAGATAAATGTTCATATATGTTTGAATATACTATTTCAATGTTTTGAATATAGTCAGAACCTTTGATATCTTTCATACATTTTGCATGAGCACTCAACTTCCCTGCTTCCCCTCTGATTTTATAATTTCACTTGCAGTCATTTTTCGGATCTTAGAATTAATACTTAAACATCAAGTTTCATTGCATAACAGCATGGCATCTGTTTGTGGAGGTTGCTTGGCACTGCAAGATGCTGGGGTTCCAATAAAGTGCTCTGTTGCTGGGATAGCAATGGGTATGGTTTTAGACACTAAAGAATTTGGGGGAGATGGAACACCACTAATTCTCTCTGACATAACTGGATCAGAAGATGCATCTGGGGATATGGATTTTAAGGTCATATGCACTAGGGTTTCTTTTTTTTTATTTTTATTTTTATTTTTATTATATTTGTTAAAGTATGAGGTTTTATGATGCTTATAGATAAAGGTTTGGAAGGTGTTGTTTGCTCATTTAGGGTGGTAATTACAGGTTGCTGGAAATGAAGATGGCATAACTGCATTTCAGATGGATGTAAAGGTTGGTTATCATTGAAGAAAAAAACTGGGTTCAAGATGTTTCTCCCATAGCTCAGTGATTTGTGTTATTGGACATGTCTAAATTTATTTGGTAGTCTTAAACTATAATTGATGGCCTCCTATTAAAACTCTATATATGTATAATTAATGACTATTTCTGTGATAGGTAGGAGGAATTACTATACCTGTTATGGAAAAGGCTCTTCAACAGGCAAGGGATGGCCGCAGGCATATTCTTGGTAAATCTAACATTTATCTTTAGGATTTGGCTACAAGACAAAATGTACAATTTCAAACATCCTACGTTAATGTAGAAAACTCTAATATAAAACTTGGAACACAAAAGTAAAACTTAAAACGATTAAGATAAAAGTTGAAAAAAATGAAGTAACTTGGCTAATCTGCATAAAAGTTGTATGTATTTTAGTCAAACCCTTACTTTATAATTCATGAAATATCTTGGTTTATTAGTTTATGGGAAAGAAAGTTATAAAAAGCTTTTGATTTGTACCATAAGATTCCCACACAATTTTAGGTGCTTTTAAATGGTAGGTTAATTATGTTAATTGGTTTCTCCTGATTTTAACTTGGCTAATCTTCATAATGTTCACATATTTTATTTGTAAAATAGTAGAAATCATTTCCAATTGGGTTGATGGTTCCAATGTGTATCTTTCAAGTCGATTTAGGCATATATTTGGCCAAAACTAGGGATTGACTACAGTACATTGGATGTATTGTTACATCCACTTTGTTTTTCAAATTTTATGTTAAATGTTTCAAATTTTATGTTTCATGTCTCAAGTTTTGCATGCTTGTTTCAAGTTTTAGATTTTAGTTTTTTATCATTTATGTTACTTGTTTCAAATTTTGTGTTAGGGTTTTCACCTTTTTTATAGGATGTTTCAAATTTTATGTTAAAAAAAAATTGGAGATACATGCCATGTATTGTGGCTAATCGCCCAAAGTGACCCAAATTGTGTCTTTGAAACTACTTGGACTTTTATTTGAGATTAGTACAATGAGTTTTGGTTGGCTGTGATCTTCGGAGGACTTGAGTAGAGATGGCCTTTGGTTAATCATGAACTGAGGGAGTGCTTTATTTCATTGTAATTCTTGATTTCTGGTGTCCCGTGGATCTTCTGTTTATTGGGTGCTTCCTTCGCATATCAGTACACAGAATGCACCCTTAGTCCTTGTATAACAAATATGTTACTTACGATGATGCCATCTGAGCCATTGAAACTTTTAAAACCATTAACAGTTTCCTGTTCCACATGGATATGTTCTTTTGGTGTGTAGCTCTGAGGTTATTGGTCCACTCCATGACTTTGTTACTTGTTTTTTTCTTGGTTGTTGATACCTTTGCTGATCTAACTCATATTCAATCTAAGAAACAATAATGCTGTCCTATATGGTCATGTCTTCTCTACTAATTTTTCACTCCCATGTAATGATTCAGCTGAAATGATGAAATGCTCACCTTCTCCTTCAAATATGCTTTCCAAGCATGCCCCACTGATTCACATTATGAAGGTTTGTTTAAAAGACCCAATTAATTGTTTGGCCAATTGACCTAGTAATCTATGATGCATAACATACTCGTTGCCTTCTATAATGATGTTTTTAAGGTCAATCCAGAGAAAATTAATCTTATCATTGGTTCTGGTGGGAAGAAGGTGAAGAGTATTATTGAAGAAACTGGCGTAGAGGCTATTGACACTGAAGATGATGGAACAGTAAGATCCTCATCTTTCTTTTGAGCTTTTTGATATCTTCGTTTCATTTCTGCCCTTGCTCATGTTTGTACTGTTCCCAGGTAAAAATTACTGCAAAGGATTTGTCAAGTCTAGAGAATTCTAAAGCCATTATCAGTAATCTGACAATGGTTCCAACAGTTGGTGATATTTACAGGTATCTTTTTTCTGGTGACATCTTTCTTTTTCTCATCCCATCTTCTATCCAGAAAAAAATATATATTTATTTGACTGGAATGTCTTGGTGTTGCATAGCCATTAGTCGTAAAAGCCTAAGTCTATCAATAGTACATAAACTTTAACATGTCCCCTGAACGTATTTAATTAGCAGACTTGTCAAGGTCTAACACACGTAACAGACATGTGGATTCAAAAACAAACCCAAGCTCTTCAGTCTTGTACTTTGATTAATAGAATGGGGATTTAAATCCAAAACCTCTTGGTTAACTTGACCCTCATATGATGTTGAACTATGTTGAACGACCATTAATCCTGAGAGTTTAAGTGGGTAGGAAAGGGTCCAAATTATTATATAAACTGTAATGAGGCATATTCATCAATATGCAAAGAAGGGAATGTTTTAAAATCGTGCACTAGAGATACTGTATAAGAAAGGATGGCAAGCTCAAACTTTATGTAGTGATAGCCACAGCCAGTTTCCACGATGATTTAGTATAGCCTTTTTTTGGGCTGTGTTTCTGGAGACTGTTTGCGTTCTTTATATATGATTTTGATTGGTTGATAGCAAAATTGGGAAGTATTTGACTCTTTAGATCCCTCAAATTAGGAACTGTGAGATCAAATCAATTGCCCCTTATGGAGTTTTTGTTGAGATTGCCCCTGGGCGTGAGGTAAAATTTTCATCCCAAGTCATTGAAAATGCTTTTCTTTTTTTTTTTTTTCCTTAAAATTCCTTTTTTTCTTTTTCTGTTAAAAATTGATCACTGTACTATCATGAGGCTTTGGATTATTATTCTGAAATTATGTTTTTGAAATGAAATGCATTATGGTAGTTGCCAGTTCTTGTACCCAAATTATAAGCAGAATGGAAATTGAGATTTCAAAGCTATTGATCAATTATATTGTTTTTGTAGTGTACTTTTTATTTAGGCTGCATTAATTTGTTTTCTCTTTCTTGAATAAGCAAAAACCAGAAAATCTCATTGCAAAAATTTAAGTTTTATTTTTATTAAAAAGTGTACATGTGAGTATTTGAAGATATCTCAAAGTTTGATCCTGCAGGGACTTTGCCATATTAGTGAACTTAGCACAAATTGGCTTGCAAAGGCGGAAGATGTAAGCACAGTTCTTTTCCTCTCTCTGGCATTTTCTTTTGATTTGTTCATTTATCATCATCATCCTTGAAATAGTAATCATCATTAGTATTTATCTAAGAAAAATATAGCAATCACATTGAAATGATTGTTTTGTAATTTTTTCCTTACAGGTCGTTAAAGTTGGAGATCATGTAGATGTTAAGCTTGTCGAGGTTTGGCACTTTTATACACTCATGCTCACAAACCCACAGTCATAACTATGATATAGTATGTTGATATATATATATATATATATATTTTCATATAAATCAAGAATTGGCTTTGAATGATATATTTTTGTCCTCTCAGTTTGAAGATTACTCTTGTATGAGCCTTATATTCCAATAGCTTGACCGCTTTATTACCTTCCTGATAAAGATGCTCACCCATAGTTTGTTAAAAAGAAAAACAAATAAATAAATAGTAAAGCTAGAAGATGAAAATAAATAAAAAAAGAGTTTGGAAAATGAAAATACTCGATATCATTATTGCCCTATTTTCTAAACTTCCAAACTTTTTAACACTACTTATTAAAATTATTTGATGTTTAACTATTATTTCCATGTAAATATATAGAAATCTGTGGCTGGTCTTCCCCAATAGTAGTAGCTCCCTCACTTCGAAAAGAATATCAGTGAGTCAATTCAACTGCACTACATATCCCTATTGTTGTGATGATTATTTGAATTCATTGAAGATTGCTTAGTTTCCCCAATCTTCTGTTGTGTTTCTTGCATAAACAAGTTGCGAAGTCTGAGTTAGATGTAGAACATGGGCAGTGTATAACAAGTTTGAAGTAGATATATAGATGTAGATCTATATATCTTTTTTAATTTGTTTCTCGCATATTTTTCTTGAATAAGATTTACTTTTGAAAAATTCTGCTCCTGTAATTATGGCATTTGATATAGGTAAATGACAAGGGACAACTCCGCCTGAGTCGCAAAGCGCTACTTCCCACAACAAATGGCGAGGATGCACCAAAGGATGGAACCGGTGAAGAGAAGATTAATCAGCCCAAGGATAAAGTTGTTTCTCCAAAACTTGGGGGCTCCCCAAAAAGTAATTCCGCAGAGGATACCGTACTCCCACAAAAGAAGGTCAGGGTCTTTAAGAGACCAGCTAGCCCTGCAAAAGAGGGGCCCAATGTTAACAAAGACAGGACAAAACAAAGCAGAAGTAAAGCAGTCAGTGGTCTCTCTAGCAAAGTTGGAAGCAGTTTAGTTGATGGAGAGGCTAAAATTGGATAGCAAGTTTGCTTTATCAAGTTTTAGAGACAAGGAATCTTTTGGTCTCTGTAATTTACAGTGAGAATGACAATGGAAGAGCTTCCATGATGACACTGGTATGCTTACTCTATTATCCTGTGTTTTTCTACATCTCTCTCTGCAGAACTTGCATGTGTGTGCGTGTGTTTCACCCATGCATTTGTGCATGTGTTGATGATACTTGCATGCATACCCCGAATACACTTGAAAACTCAGTCTAAGGAAATGAGCACCGAACAGCCATTTACAATGTTTTGCTTGTGGATCTCTCACCCTACAAGGAATTGATTTCTGTTGTATTTTAGAATCAACATAAGCAAGAATCCACTGTTGCTGTTGCAATTGTTGCTGGGATTATGGCCTTCAATGATGATACTGATATGGTAATAGTGATAACTAGAATGATATATGCATTTTTTTTTTATGACGCATTCAAACACTATTACAAACCAACTCGCCTGCTACTAATTGTTAAGATTAGAGGTGCGTATCCATAGGATGCATTTGTTCTACTAGTTTTGGGGTCTTGATGTGATGACCTTCCTGCTAGCTTGTAGAATATTGGGTAAAAACGTTAGTCATGTTACTTTGTTCACTGCCTCTGGTATATAAACTCCGGAAGTTTAGAGAAAGGGATCAGGCCAAAAACTATTAGTCGGATACAAACATTCATTTGATTGAATCGCAGCATATTGGTCTGATTGACTTTACAAGTTTGATTGCTCATAATAAATGACCGCTAATCCTTTAGGCCTACTTTATTATGTGGTTAGGAGTGAGAATGTGCTGCAAAATTACAGTAAACATCCACATACGTGGAATACCCAAACTTGTGTTTGTCAAAGATTGTCCTGGAGAGGAAGGAATTTAATGCAATATATAGATGTGCTCGTGCATGTTGGCAGATGCTATGAAGAAGTTGATGCATGTTGACAAGTCTTGCTCGCGGCATTCGTATGGAAGCTTTGTCCCCCTTACAAGCAGCCATTTCCGCAGCTCTCTTATATTTGGAGGCATTAATGTTGTCATGTTTCTCTGAGGATATATTTGGGATTGAGGTGTCATGACTTTTAGGTCTTTGTTGTTGGGGAACATTTAATATACAGATGTTATACCATATATTTCTTAGCATATAACTATGCAAAATTTGAAATAGCCAGATAAAAGTAATTATGAATTTTAGAAATTTTAAATAGTTAATGAAAAATTTGAGACGTATAATAAAAAATATTTAAAATACAAATAAAAAATTTAAAATAATTAACGTAAAATTTAAAAATTTAAATAAAATGGCATATTTACTATATATTAGACAATTATTTATGGTTGTGAGATAAAAATATTAGACATTAAATATTATTAAAAAAAAATGGTCTTATTAAAAATTGATATTCATTAAATATTTTTTAATTTTATTTTTTAAGTTATCAAAAGTTAACCATACTAAAGGGTTTTAATTTTGTTTGTAAAAAAGTGTTATATTTTTAAATTTGTATTTTGTAATTAAATTAGTATTTTGAATTTAATTTAAATTAATAAAATAAATTGATGCAAATCAATTAGTTTAAGTTTTTAATTAGTTTAATTTAAGTTAAAATTAAAAATATTAATTTAAATTTTAAATAAAAAATATTTAAATTAAATTTATCCACCCTTTTCAAAACACCCCCCCCCCCCCCCTTTTATTGCTTAACTTTAAATTCTCTTTTAAAAGAAAAATGTTTCTTGGGAATTTCTAACATAAAGGTCTACAAAATAATTTTAAAATCTAACAGGAACCAAAATGGAAAATCAGTTAATAAAGAAAGTTGCACAAATTAAGTAAGCAAGAAAAGAAAATTTCTAGTTTTCAATTATTTAAAATTATAGGTCAATTTGTTTATATTTAAGTAAAACAAGCCCATTCTTGAAATCCATTATATGAAAATAAAAGCCAATTTTTTAATAATTTAATTTAATTCCTTGTGCAATCTTGGGCTTTCCTTAAGCCACGTGCATGCAGCTGTCTCTCTTGATGTATGAAAAACCCTCTTTCCAGACTCTTTCTTCTGTCTTTCCCGCCACTTCTCTGCTCTTGTTTCTTTCTCTCTCAGAGTGAGCGTGTCACTGAGTTCCCAAGCCTAGAAGAAGAAGAAGAAGAAGAAGAAGAAGAAGATGTTGTGGGTTGACAAGTACAGACCCAAAACCCTAGACCAGGTCATCGTTCATCAAGACATTGCCCAAAATCTCAAGAAACTTGTATATCTCCTCGTCTTTACTTATCTGTTTTTATATTGATTAAAGTCATTTATTCGTATATTTTCTGTGGCTCAATCCTAGGCTTTTCATGTGTTGTTCTTTGATTGTTTTCTTCGAAAATTAGGTTACCGAACAAGATTGCCCGCATTTACTATTCTATGGCCCACCCGGCTCTGGCAAGAAAACCCTAATCATGGGCTTGCTTCGGCAAATTTTCGGTCCCAGCGCTGAAAAGGTTTCTTTCTCTCTCTATTAATTTATTTATTTTAATATAAATTTTATGGATTTGAAGATTTTATTATTTATTTGTTCTTTCTTGGCTGCTATACTTTGTTTGGTTGGTGGGAATCTGAAGGAAAAGTAGAAAGGAACATAAATTTCAGTTCAAGATGACTGATTTGGGGATAATTTGATGATTTAACATGTGGCTTTGTAAGCCTTTTTTGGTTACTAAAAATTGTGGTGAAAGAAAAAAAAATCTAATTTTTTTCATGGATGATCACAAAATACAACTATTTAATTATTGGATCGTTTTGGAGATCTCTTTTGCAAAAGGTGATAAATTATCGGGAACTGATTTTTTCTTTTATTTGTTGATTTATTTATTATCTCCTTTTATTGATTTTTCTCTGTAACTAAGTTATGAGTTATTATATTATGAATTTCTAGTGTGACTCTTAGACATTTTCTATTTTTGTGGCAGGTGAAGGTGGAGAATCGAAATTGGAAAATTGATGTAAGCTTCACCTTGTTTATGTACTGTTCCATTGTTGTTTCTATAAAATCAAAGTACTTTTTTTTTCCTTGATAATTTAAAAATGGTACAGATTTATGATCTGTTAATGTATCAAATATTATATATGATATTTTTTTCAGGCTGGAAGTAGAACTATTGATGTGGAGTTGACCACATTGTCAAGTGTCAATCATGTAGAACTGACTCCTAGTGATGTAGGCTTTCAGGACAGGTATATAGTCCAAGAGGTAATTAAAGAGATGGCTAAGAATAGACCTATTGACACAAAAGGGAAAAAAGGATTCAAAGGTAATTTCTTTTATTGATTTGTTATGCTATAATTTATGATGACTAAAAGTGATTCTTACTTTGGAAGTAATTATTTCTGTAATATATTTCATTGAGTAGGAGTTTCCACTGAAAAAAGATAATTAGATTTCCTTTTAGGTTTCATCGTTGGATGTTTTTTCTTTCAGTCTCATGAATTCTGGTTTGGTTCAAGTGGTTCAAATGTTTACTTGTATTTTTTTTTCTGTTAAAAAAAAAGGAGAGATTTTATTGGCAAGTGTTCTTTCTTCTTTCACTATAGTCTTGTTTTTGTTTTTTTCTTTAATGGAGTGAAAAGGTTTAATTGGTCAAGTGGACTTGTAAAACTTTAGCCTGAGATTATAAACAATTAGCTAGGATAATTATTGCAAACAATTGGTTGCTCATTGTTTATGCTGTTGCTTTATCTATGAGTTTATGGTGCTGATTGTATGTTTTTGTCCAATGTTAGTGTTAGTGCTCAATGATGTTGACAAGCTTTCAAGAGAAGCCCAGCATTCTCTCCGGAGAACAATGGAGAAATATAGTGCTTATTGCCGACTAATTTTATGCTGCAACAGTTCTTCAAGAGTTACTGAAGCGATCCGGTCTCGGTGCTTGAATGTGCGAATAAATTCACCCACAGAAGAACAGGTAGGAAGTTCTGTTATCTGTTTATATATATATTTTTTATTGGAAAATATCTGTTTTAAGACATCACAGTACGTAGCATCCTGCCCTTTAAATGTTAAATCATGCAGTCACTATGAATTTGTATGAGTTGAGCGAAAATTCAAAACCTCTCATTTATTTGGATTATGGTTGCTTCTTTTTATTTTTTCACATATTAGTACTCTCATGGTAAAATCTGTTGAGATAGGACATGCCTAACTAAGTCTAGAAGTCCTGTGTAAAATGTGTGAGAAGGGATATCTTATCTGAATGGATGGCCTTTATAAATTTGAGAGAAAGTGTAACAATACTGGCAAGTTGATATTTTATGGAAAAGCCGTGTTCCCTTGAATTCTTAGATCATAGGCCTAAGTGAAGTATTAGAAGAACCCATTTTGTGAAATATTAGAGACAATTTGACTGACACTGTCTATGTTATTTCTGTTATACCCATATAAAGTGTTTCTTTAATATTCTTTGTGCCAGATTGTTAAGGTACTGGAGTTTATTGGAAAGAAAGAAGGGCTGGAACTTCCATCTGGATTTGCTGCTCGAATAGCAGAAAAATCAAATCGGAGTTTAAGGAGGGCTATATTGTCAATTGAAACTTGTCATGTCCAACAGTTAAGATCCGTAATGCCTTTTATAAATTAGTGGCAGTTTCTTACACTTCATCTCCTCGCTGTTGTACTGTTTGAAAATGTATCATCACATCGTTCCTGATATCAGTGCTCTGTGCTGTGCCTATAGGTATCCTTTTACTAGTAACCAAGCAATTCCTCCTATGGATTGGGAGGAATATGTTGCTGAAATAGCATCAGACATAATGAAGGAGCAGAGCCCAAAAAGGTTTGATTTCATTTATCTAACTTTGCACCGAGATTCTAATAGTAGAACGACTCTCATATATTTTCTAACCATTAATTGTCTATCATATCGATTGTCTGTTTTTTATTATCAGTGATTATTTATATTTGCTTAAAAGATACGCTCTCTCCTCAAAATTATAGCTTTTTACCTCATTACTGGAAAGTTTGCCTCAACATATTTCAGAATGTTTTGATGATAATTGTATTTGAGACACCAAACTTTGAAGGAAATGTAAAATAAAGCAGATGCCCTAAACTTTTATGGTACTCAAACTGTTGGACCCTCACAAACTGTTTGATGGCTGTAAGATAATAGATTTTTATTCCATTTTCCTCTATAGCAATGAGCCTGATCATTTAGCATTTTGAAGTTTTAGGTCACTTATTATTTTCATGTTGGTGACTATACAAATGAAAGGGTGGAGTATGAGCTGGTCCAATCCTCTTCATGAAAACTAACATTGTTTAGAGGAATGGAGAGTGTGTGTGTGTGTGTGTGTGTGTGTGTGTGTGTGTGTGTGTGAGGAATAGGTTTTACAACATATTCAAATTCTATTGACTCTAGGTTTTTGTTTTGGGCAAAAGACACCATGTCTAGCGGATATAAATTTTATGTTACAGAGAAGTCATTAATTGTACTTTTTATACTCTCAGAATCCTTTTCCTTCTGTGCAGAGTAATGTTGTGAGTCATATTCCTCCAATGTATATTCCATTCCTTTAAAGTCATACCAAGGTTTTGTATGCATGATGAGCTAAGCAAATTTGGATCGGTAGCCAAAATGAACAAGTCCTGAACCTGCCTATGATTTATTTATTTATTTATTATTTTTATATTAATGCAAATGGCCTACATGTAGATGCTAAGTGCATCCTGCTATAAGTTTTCTCATCAACAAACTTTCTACGTGTTTTAGGCTGTTTCAGGTTCGGGGGAAGTTGTATGAACTGCTTATTAACTGTATTCCTCCAGACGTTGTATTGAAGGTAACAGCAGTACCATTCAATGTTGTTATCAGCATTGTCACCTTTGCTTGGAAGTGTTACTCATTTATTAGTTATTATTGCAGAGGCTGCTTTATGAATTATTGAAGAGACTGGATGCTGAATTAAAGCATGAGGTCTGTCATTGGGCTGCATATTATGTGAGTATCTGTTTTCATCCTTTCCGTTGTTACCCTGTTGATTTTCCTTTTTCCCTGTCTGTGCTCTGGTCAAGCTGCCTGCATCCAACCTCTTGTGATTTGTGCCAACTCTTGTGCTACATAACTGGTGCATACATAAATTAAGAATCATTATCTTTTGATCTCAATTTGATTCCTTGATTACCCACCACTTCTTTCCCATGCACTACAAAAGAACCTAAACAGAAGAAAAATGCTGAAGGCAAAATCTAGCAAGTCAATCATGTCATAATTGAATTTCATATTAGGTTGCTTATATGTGGCAGTAGATTTAATCAACATTTTAGACATCTAGTTGGTGTGCTGTATCCTGGTCTCACCAGTATTGCTTATGCTTAACTTCCCTTGTGAGTCAGTATTCAATTTCAAAGGATGATTGTATAACTACCAGCATATGGGGATTGGAATGGTTGTAAGTTGCTTAGAAATGTCTGTGGTGGAATTCCATATCCCTGCCCAAAATTGCTGAGAAGGTAACGGTGTTGGCACTTCACAAGCAACTGTAGTGACTACTTTGAATGAGGCCTAGCTTCTCAGTTCTCAGCAAGGCTAATCGGCTCTCTGGCTTTATGGCTTTATTTGTACTGTTTCTAACTTTTTGTTTTTTTCAGGAACATAAGATGCGACTTGGACAGAAAGCCATATTTCACCTTGAAGGTACTTCCATCTTTTTGGATGTTGGGATTTTCCCGCCGAAGATTTGAGACTATTGTAATATAATCTGCTATTGGCTATTAAGTGTGATATGTGGCCATCAACTGACAACAAAATAATTGAACTTCACCAAGCTCGAATTTTCCTTAAAAGGATTTGTAGGCACAAATTTTTGCTTTTGAAGGTGTACAACTAGCTCTCTTAACGGTACTTCTGATAAATTTTGCAGCATTTGTGGCCAAGTTCATGAGTATTTACAAGGGTTTCCTCATCGCAACATTTGGCTGAAGACTAGCTGGGCATAGGATATGCATTACTTGGTTGTAGTGCTCATCCAACTCTGCTAGACAGACAGATAGTGGAGGAAGATGTTTTTCCGCGTGGTGTCCTGTGAAAAGTTTCTCTTCGCTTTTTCTTTTTTTGGTAGACAAACTTGGTTTACCGGATAATGTTATTATAAGACTCTTGGAAGCAATTTTAAGTAGCAAAATCTTTGTTGTTTGGTTGGTTGGCTGGTTTTCCCTTAATTTCTTTCTGTTGGCTTGCTTTCTTGGAGTATTTTGGGTGAGCTCGAATTTGGAATACAATAAAGCTGCTGCAGGGCAGAGAGTGAGTCCCGGAACTCTTGATTTGTGGGTTCTGCAGAATTTGGACAAATTATAGAGATTATTGCTTTTGGCATTTTTCTCTTTCAAAATAATGATCTTCTTTAAACAGAAAAAAGAAAAAAAAAATTAAAAATTCAATACCACCTCACCTCTGGTTAAATGATATTTGGATATTAATTAATTAATTTATTTTTAAACGAGTCCTAATTATTTTATTAATTTTGATTACATGTTGGTTTCTTTAACAGAAACAGATTCAGATTTTGTGCGTTTGACATTGTTTGAACGGAATTGTTTTTCTTTCAACTAAATTAATAAAATTATTTAAATACAATTATTCCTTAAAGTTTTATTTGTATATTTATTTACGCCTGGGTCTGGGTCTGGGTCTGGGTCTGGCAAACCTTGCTCGCAAACACATCTGTGGTGGACACAAAGGCAGCAGTTAGTTGTTTTCTCCGTCTCAACGGCCCCCTGCCCTGCATTGGTCTTAATAGATTATAAGCTGCTGGCACAACACGAATACGTGGCTTGGTCTTTCGCTTCGTCCTGTAGCGGTGGAAGATCTCTACACAGTTTCTATAGGGCGTAGGCCTCCTCGGGCCTGACGGAGATTGGCCCTGAGTGCAATAGCAGAAGGGATTACGAAGACCCACAACCCCCAGTCCTGCTTCTCGTTTCCATTCCCATCATCGTCGTACTGAAGGCGAGCGTCGATTGGTTGGTACAATATCTGGAAGAAGTTCAGTTACACAACACAAGATTGGCATTTCTATTTATAAATCTTTGGGGGCCACATCAATCCCCGGAAATTAAACCGACTTCACACAAACTGTCTAAATCCGGGCAGTACGGCATGTGCCTTACTCATGATATCAGGTGATCGAATAAATCACCTCCATTTTGACCCATATTTGTCGCTGTCCTATGCGCCCTTTCGAAGTTCAGTAACTTCAGGTAATTATTTATATGTACACACACGCAGATTTTAAAAAAAAAAAAAAATACTATTCAATTTGTTTTGTAAGATCTCAATCTATTTTCGATTTCGGTGGTCTGTTAAAAATCGCTTATTGTTCAGTTGCATGAATTCTCGTTTAATAGGCCAGTGTCACTGTGAAATTTCATCATTTTTGCTTTTTTAATGGTAATTTGTATGTTTAATTTATCTTATCCTAGATAATGTTTCTTAAAGAGCTAATTAATTGATAGAGCCTTTTATTATTAATATTATCATTTTTGGCCAAAGATTTGTCTCTTAGAATATATATGTTCTCGTGTTTAGGGTGTTGTTATGGGCAGCCGCCTGTGGTTTCTCTTTTGCCTTTTTCTAATTGTTGGTTTGCAGCTATCTAATTTAAGTTTTGGGTTTTTTCTCCCCTAAATTACTGTTAGCATTTTGAGAAATGAAGGAAATGTTTGGGGGTACTCTTCATCAAATTGTTTGCAGTAAATAGTTATATTTTATTCCTCTCTCCTTAAATGGGTAATTGATTCCTGTTGAATGATTTGATTGAAATTATATATATATATATATGTATGTATGGAAGATTGAACTTTTGTGTGTGAGGTTTCTGCTTTATGTATTGCTGCGGACGAGCTTGTTTTACTTGCCGGGGCATTTTCTACTCATTTACATGTAAGGAGATGTGGCTACTTATGAAATTGTTTCAACTATTATGATTGTCGATGATGACAGGATTATAGTTGGTGTGTGATTTTTGTAATGCATTAGTTGTTTGTTTTGGTAGATGAATTGCTTAGATTCCGTCTAAATATCAAATTTGATCTGGTTTCTCTTATCAAGTTTTCACTTTGAAGTATTTGAAAGGGGAGACCAGGGTGAATTCTTTTAGGCATTTTTTCCCTTTTTCTTGGAGGTTTTTTCTTCCCCTGGGTTTGTACTTTGCAACAATGTCGGTCACAGCAGGTCTTAGTGATACTATAATTGCTAGAAGGGACAAGCTTAGAGGAAAAATTGGGCAAACAAAAGTTAAAAGGTATTGGCCTGGTAAAGGCCCTGAATGGCCAGATGATATCGATGAAGATAATGATATTAGGATGGCAAGGGCAGCTACCCCTGAGAAAGCTTTCCCAAGTCAAGAAGATTCGGATATTGGCAGGAAGGATGATCCTAGGCTACGCCGTTTGGCTGAGAGTATGCTAGATAATTGTGATGAGATAAGAGCTGATCATAGATGCATTCAACAAGCTGAGATTGTGTCCATAGAGGAAGAGGAAAACAAGAGGCAAGAAGGATTGGATGCCTAGGAAGAGGATGAGGAAGCATTGGAGGAGAAGCGCAGAAGGATCAGAGAGAAGGTGCTTCAGAGGGAGCAAGAAGAAGTGGCTCTACTTCCTGAAGAAGAGGAGGAGGCAGTTGAGGAAGAAGAGGAAGAGGAATCTGAGTATGAAACCAATTCAGAAGAAGGAGAAATGGGTATTGCAGTGTTGAAGACTGTATTTGTACCAAAGTCAGAGAGAGATACCATAGCTGAGCATGAGCAGCTTGAGGCTGAAGAACGGGCTCTTGAGGAATTGGCCAAGAGGAAATTGGAGGAGAGGAAAGTGGAGACAAAGCAGATCCTTGTTGAGGAAGTTCACAAAGATGAAGAGATTCAGAAGAATTTGGAAATGGGTGCTGATGTTGCTGATGTGGTTACCGATGATGAGGTTAATGAGGCAGAGGAATATGAAGCTTGGAAGGTGAGAGAGATTGTGAGGATCAAGGGAGATCGAGAGGCCAGGGAAGCAATGTTGAAGGACAGGGAAGAGATTGAGAAGGTAAGAAATATGACAGAGGAAGAGAGAAGGGAGTGGGAGAGGAGGAATCACAAACCTGCTCCTCCGCTGAAGCAGAAGTGGAGGTTTATGCAGAAATATTGCCACAAGGGTGCTTTCTTTCAGTCAGATTCTAATGACCATGCTGCAGCTGTTGGGGCAGACAAGATTTACGAATGCAATTTCTCTGCCCCAACTGGAGAGGATAAGATGGACAAGACCATATCGCCTAAGGTCATGCAGGCCAAGCACTTAAGTTGTAATGGGAGGACTAAACGGACACATGTTGTCAACGAGGAATCTACTGATTGGAACAATCCGTTAGTTCAATTGTCCCTTTGGATTCACTTTCAATTTTTCTTTTCTTTTCTCCAATTCCTCTTCTCTCAGCATCCACTGCACCATTGTTCGTCTGCCGCTGCTTTGATTTAATAAGCTCTTACTTTTGTAATTTGGCTCTGCAATACAAGATAACTGGGATATACTTCTAGGTTAGTTAAATCTGGTGTGCTGATTATGGTGGCTTAGAACATGTTGAAATTAGCAATAATAGATTATTGACTGAAGAACACAATATGCTTTAACAAATATTGGTGCAGTACTGGTTGTTCATTTCTGATTAAGTCCATGCAACCTGAGTGTTAATTATCATATGGGGTACGCATAAAGTTGACAAGTTTGAATGTGTTTTAAACTTAAAGCAGAATCATCAATATTATTTATGGTAGCAAATAATCTACATAAAACATGCCCTGTTCTAGATTGCGTTTTCTGCAAATTCATGTTTATTTGGGGATAAATCTATTTCAATAGAATTTTTTTCTCACTGTGATGTTTTGGTACCATCAATATAGCTCTGACGATATTGTACTGCTCACATTCCGTTTGGAGAACCAAAAAGTGTCAAAAACATCTGTCTTTGAATATTAACTGAATGATTGTAGAATGACTTTATTGATTCTCAATCTTTATTGTTTGGCTTTCTGGTACTAGGGCATTGGCAATGTGATAAGTTTCTCTTTTCAAAGCTATCTATTTTGGGGTCTTTTGAAGATCTCTAGGACAAAAACAATGTTATTTTGAGTGATGGCTGTTTGGTCAAGTGTTGATCTTCCAGATGATTGCGAAATTCTCTTCCCATTGCACTTCTTCTTTACGCCTGTTGGTTTTCTCTAGGAATATTTTGCCTTCAACTAAAGAAAACATTGGGGTTCTAGATATGAAGTATATTGCTAGAATTGGATAGTCTACGGTCCTATAACTTGTATAACTACTAGTTAAATTTGATTTTTCTAATTGCTGTCATGGTTTTTCTTTTCTTTTCTTTTCTTTTTTTTTTCTTCTAATAGTGTTGTTCCAGCTGTTAGCAAAAGTAAAACACAATATTGTGCTTTTTGTTTGGATGCACTTATGTATCAATTCTGTGGAAGCAAGCCAATAGAGATGATGAATATGTTAGCTGCATCTCTATTTTCATGGTAGTGGTGTGTTTGACCTTTTATATCAAGAACAAGGTCTCCATGCTGCTCCCTTATTGTGTTGTAATTTTATTGCGGAAGACATTATTACAAATATTTGGTATATCTTTTTTGAGAGGTTCATCTTCTTGTTAACAATCTTTCTGCTTTGCACCACCGAAAGATAGAAAATGGAAAAATAATGATATCTTGATATTTGGTTTAAGGTATGATATTTGTTTTCATAGCAATCCTTGACGTTAATTTGCGCATTCTGCAGGTAGACTTGCAATGATCCTCTTCGGGCCAAGTATAATGCAAAAATGGCAGGGATGAATGCACCCATCGCAAAACCCAAAGGAAGTAAGAAGTTGAAAGTTTGGGAGACTCGCTAAATTTCATATTTATGGTTAACAAATGTAGAAGGTCATCCTTTTTAAACCTATTTTCATTGGATGAATCAGTTTTCATTTACCATTTAACTAGAGAAAATTATACTTCTATGTGTGTGCAGGCAATGCAGCTTTCCCTTGGCTTTTGCGATTGAGTTTATTATCGCATCTTCATTTTCACAGGGAGAATGTGGTTGACATTTATATAGTATATAAAAGAGAAAGAAATTAAAGCTTTTGAACCTTACTTCTTTGGAATGACAACAGTTGTGACGCCATTATTTGTTGAGGCCTTCAGTTCATTTACAATGGCATTTTCTGGCAATCTGCACCTCTTGAGAAAAGTAGCCACTTGTGCTTTTCATGAAGTAATGGCTATCACTTGCAATATCTTCCCCCTCTTCTTTCTTCTGTCCAATTATGTTCGCAATTCGGTCGTCCTCAACTTGAGACTTCACCTCCTGTTTTCTGAAATCATAAACTATAACTTTATACATACGTGCTTCTGCAGTTTCCTCGAAATCCATCCCAGAAATTTCTGAAGAAATTATTCCTTGAAATTGGTTCAGATTGTCACCTGGAAAATCAACAAATATGTTTCGGAATCTTGGCATTGACATTTATCTTTCCAGTGAATGTTTTTGGCTTAGGAAAAGGAGTATTCTATCGAGGGCTTGAATTGGTATATTGCTTGTTTATGGGGAAATGAAAAAACGGTGAATATTAGGAAATTACATTTGATATTGCTTCAAGTGCAAGCGGATTTAGCAATTAAGAAGATCCTTAATAGTTTCATTTTATACAACCAATGAAGCAAGGAGTCATTCACTAGTCTGCCTTGCTTACTGGACCAACAATGGTTCAGATTCAAACATTTATATTTCATAGTGTGAGGAAATAGAAATAAAGAGCAGAGCAAGTTAAGGCTGTCGATCAATGTAGCTGATTCATTGGGTGGCAGAATTGTTTGCTCCAGTTAAGGTGCGATGTGAACAAAATTTAATCCAGGAATTCGGTTGAGGAAGTTGAAGTTGGTTAGAGCTAGAGGCATGCCAGATGGATAAGCAACTAATTATTGATAGTATTAGTTGAAATGTTTAGAGAAGGATCTAGTAGTTTTACTCAGTTTCTTTGTATTGTAAATAGAATAGAAAGAAGTCAATAACACTCTGAATTCAATATCAAACTTTTTCCGAAAAGTTCTTCTTGTTTTCCTTCCACTTTCTTAGTAAACAAACAGTCTTTTTTCAAGTTTCCTCAGTCATAGTACATTCAAAAGCATGCACATGCCTAATAGATTTTGGTTTTGAAAATTGGCATGACATCTAATTAAATATTCACAGACATACCTTTTAATATATTATATTTTATAATTCTTGAGAACTAGTTAGAAGTGTTAAAAAAAAAAATTAATATTTTTATAATTTTTTTTTAAAAAAATATTTTTTTTAAAAGAAGTCAATATTTTTATAATTTTCAAAAAAAATTATTTTTTTAAAAAAATTATTAAACAATTATAGTACCTAAAATTTTCACACAAATTTTGACAAGAAAAAAAAAATCTTAATTTTCCAAACTAAAGAGAGTACTAAGGACACACCTAATTGGTAAACAGCCTCATTGTCATCTAAGTGGTACAGTTGTAATTAAGCAAGATTTGATGAATGGATGGGGACTGTCAGCACATACTTAGGGTTATTTAGAAAGGTCAAGCCCAATAAAACCATGGAGGCAAAACAAACTTATATGTAGAAGAAATGGCTCAAAAAAAAAATTATGAAAGTCAGAACATCATTTCTAGCTTCTCTCTTATGGCGAGCGAAGAGTCGTCAAAAGTCAATCTTCCGACGCCTCCATCTGTAATTCCATCTCTTTGTTTCTCATTTTTTATGTCATTGTTTGTATTTTGTTGCTAAATGATAAAAGCATCAAACCCATGTATGATTGTTGTGTTTGTTAAAAAGTGGAGACTTAATTGAAGCTTAGTTAAGTATTTGGATCGATCTATTTTATTCTAATTGAATTTTCATACAGACTATATGCAATGTACATTAATTAGTAGTATAAATATAATTAGTGGAATTTTGTATTTCATTCTATTTTTTAAACTGTTGATTGCAAACTGAGTTTAGTTTATTATATGAACAAGTTTTTGGAGGTTTTATGCAAAAGTTCCGGAAGCAAAACCCGCTATGCGGCGGGAACAAAGGCGGGTTTTGCAGTGAATTTAATAAATAGAAAGCTGGATATCGCAAGCCCTCTTGCTTTGCATATTGAAGCAGTTAAAGTAGGGGAAGAACCCATCAGTTTTGGCCATGATGCGGTTCTTGTGGATTACGGAAATGGTTGGAAGCTGCAAACAGTTACTGAAGTAGATTATGCTGGTAAAGTTTAGTTTTTTCAGTATGAATTGTATTATATAGCTGTGGGTTTGGTGTATTGTATTATTAGTTTTAAGTATGCTTAGACTGATTTTAACTCTTTCTTGAATAAGGTTTTAGGAAAGGAGAAAGGGTTCCATTAATTCCAGAACAAATACCTGGTATACAGGTATGAATACTTCTGTTTTGGTATTTGACATTTCAGAATTTTGTAGAAACCCAAAACTTCTGTAATGAACTTTATCTATAAAGTTTAAGATAGGCTTGTTCGAGTCAGAATGATCAGATGTTCGAATACATATTCACCACTTCAAAACTTTATGTGAGATCAATTGTAAATAAAAATGCAAGTTATTGGACCATGTTATGCAAATCAAGTGTTGATACATTATGATATATAGCCATGTCCAAGCATCTAAGGTGGGTGTAACTATATTATGTATACTCTGCCTTTGCTGGTGATTGTATCATATCTTTCATATTGACTAGTAAATACAAGTCAGTTTTGCTAAATTATTTGATTAGAGATTCAAAGTTGAAAGGTGATAATTCAGATACTAAAACAAATAGAACAAAATCTTGTATTACAAACTTATTGTGAGTTGTTGAATTTTTGTTAAAATATACAAATTCACTGGGTCGTGGTTAATAAACATATAAATTCAGTTTCCCATCATCAAAATTCTTAATTGTTTTACCGTTAAGTGCCCTAAGTAATATGTTAAATCCTTCCCATGTCCCTAAGAATACATAACCAAGGAATTTTATTTATCCCCCTCTTAAGTGCTAATTGATGAACAAAAAAAATGGTTATCATGCAGTAGTCCTTTCAACTGTGTTAGTTGTCTTACATGCTATGGTAAGTTGTCTTACATCTGTGTGTGTTAAAATTTGATATTTAGTTTTATATGCTCAGTTTCTGTGGATATGTGGTATCTTTTACTCGTAATGCTCTGACCTTGGTGCTAGGATTAATAATTATTCGTTGGTAATGACAAATCTAATGAATAAATTACATGAAATCAAAATATTGTAAGTGGAATTTCACCAATATGAGAAGATTGTTGAACTCATTACAGTAAACTTGCAGTTGGGTGCAGTAACTCATTTGTTTTCATTTAAGTGGGTAGAAGGTGCAGCTGCATGTTTTAAATCAAGATCTGATCCTTCTTTTTTCATAGCATCAAAGCCCTTAAAATTTGGTTTTCCTCTTGTCTTCTTAGTGCCCTTAGTAAAATTAAGCTGCATGCTGGTCCAGTTGGGTTACGAAAAACATTAAGTAGTTTTGTCTCAAGTTTTCCTACCTTTGGCTTCGATGTTCAATTTCTTTTCCATTTGTTTTATGTCATGAGTACCCACAATCTGAAACCTGCACAACCAACGGTATCACTTTAGAGGACTCCTAATTTAGTAACCATTTGTCGGCTACCTCACTGATGGGCCAAATTTTGGCACAGTTCGCGAGCTCTACGAAAACTTTCTATACTTGAAGGCTTGGTTCCAGCATTTGAAAAAACAATATGTGAGATTTTTCACATCATAATGGCAATACGTTTAATATTTTGTTCCTTGTACAGCTCTGCTGCCTTTTCATTTTACCTGCTGTCATTGATTTGCTTTTTAATGTACCTGATTTTTTTCTCATACTGGCAATATTTTTGATATTTCATAAAAAAAAAATACATGTGATTTTTCACTCCATATTTGAATTGAATATTATGCGCTTAGCTGAAATTATCTTGTTTATGCTTTGGCAGAGTTCTGGTGGCATACGTCCAATAAAGAGGGCGCCGAAACCAGGAATCAGTTTTGTGTACATAGGAAAGATATTGTTAGCTTTCGTTTTAATATTTGTTCTTGGTGCAATTTTCACACTTGCTCTCGAGAATCTTCCCAGATTGATATTGTTTATCAACTCATCGATGTAACATATTTTGTATTATTCTGAAGAATATATGTGATATATAATGCCAAAGAATTGTTTTTGGTTCCTGGAAGACAATTTCAAATTACAGATTCAAGAAGCTGAATTTTGGCAGTTTTCTTCTGACTTCTCAGTCTTTCTATTATTCTTTTTTAAGTTGGAGGAAATTTATTTAAGGAGTACTTTTAAATTACATATAGATATAAATTTTTTATGACATTAACAAAAAATGCTTTTCAATAGTAAAAAAAATATAGTTGACTATTAGTTAATTAAGTAAAATAATAAAATAATTAAAATAACATAATGTGTATGAATTTATATATTAATATTATTATATACATAATTTCTTTAAAGTTTAGAAAAGTAATAAAAAATATCATTAAAAGTTATTTTTTATATTTTAATATATAATTTAATTAAATAATTATATATAAATTAAATATTAATTTTAATATAATAATATGATAAATTGATTGTTTGTGTAGAATTGTAAATTATTTAATTTAATAAACATATATAAAATATATGATACGTATATATATAAATAAGTATTATAAATTGTTTCCTTGTATATAATTATTTTAGTTGCTATAAAATATTTTCATACTATATGATATACTTATTTGTATATAATTATATGATATAATTTTATATATTTTAATCAAATTAAATAATTTATAATTATACACAAATAAGTAATTTATAGTATTATCATATTAAAATTAATATTTAATTTATGCATGTTTGTTAAATTAAATTAAATATTAAAAT
>CP135555.1:4119623-4142478 GCA_032402905.1 Khaya senegalensis | reverse complement strand
ATTAATTAAAAGTAAAATTTATTTTTAATTTTTTTTAATTCAACACTAATAAATAAATTTTTTATTTTTTAATTGAATAATTTTATTACATTATTTATATTGATATAGTAAAATTATTTTTTGTAAATTTTTTTTTTTTACAATGTATTTACGTTATTTTTGTAATTTATGATGTAAAAAAGGAAAAGTTTTACATTTAATTGGGCTAGTTTACAATTTTCAAGTTAGAAAAGTAGGCAACGTTAAAAGAAGAATGCAATGTGCATTGTGTTGTGCTGCTGCTGCTTCCTGACAAAATATGGGACTGACTTTGACCCTACACACACACACACACACGCACACACACATGCATTCAATGCTGTTAGCAAAATTGCAAATCCAAAGCATTCCACAAGCTATGTGGGGCATGCAAGTTTTTGAGTAGGAAGTGCATTAGTGGGTGCACATTTGCACCCCACTTTGGCTCGGACCAGGGTGCCGTGCGGTTCGCCGCCGTGCACAGGGTGTTTGGTGCTGCTAATGTGTCCAAGCTATTGCTACACATTCCAGTGAACCGGCTGCATGATGCAGTGGTTACCATATCTCATGAGGCTCAGGCCAGGCTGTTCGACCCGGTTTACGGCTGTGTTTCCGCCGTACTTGCTTTGCAGCAACAGTTTCGTCGATAGAAATTGATTGCGCAAAGCAAATGATTTTTAAGAAAATGTCTTCGGTGTTAATTACTCTAGGTGTTTTCTTGTAAGCTTAACAGTCTAGAAGAAGACAAAGTTTATAATTTATTTACTTATTATTTGTTAAGTTCCTAACTGGATTAAGATAACTCAAAATATCTTCTTACTGAAAAATTACATGCTCTGAGATAGTAATAGTAAAAATCAAGGTTATAATTTTCATGTCTTTTTCTTCTTCTTCTTTTTTCTTATAAACAAAAGATAGATTTTAATTTTCGTAAATAATAAGTGGATATATTAACTTGAGAGTTGAAATCACTTTTAATTAATTTGATAGTAAAAATTACTTATTTTGAGAAATGTCAAACTATACCTCATGTCTTCGAAAGAAAATAATTTTGAGTCTCCTAAATATAAAATGGGAATAATTTTTGCCTTAATTAATCTGAGTATAAATTATCCATTCTAAACAAAAAATTTTAAACTCTACCACGTATGAATAAATTAAAATTGCATATTTTTAGGCGCAGAATTTTGAACGACACTACATGGAAGTGTAAATTGTTTGTTATGGGTAAAGAATTTCGAGTTATACCATGTATGAACCGATCAAAGCTCTTGAGTAGAAGTAGAAAATCACTCGTTCTAGGCGTACAAGTTTAGGGTATATTATATATATAGACTAATCAAAATTTTCTAAGTAAAAAACTATTGGTTCAATGTGTAAATTCATAATATAACACATATGAACGAGTTGAAGCTCTCAATGAGAGTACAAATTGTTCATTCTCAATGTAAAATTATGGGGTATACCATATATAGACTAATCAAACTTGTAGGTGCAAAATTCTAAACTATAACATATATATACCGATTAAAACTCCTAGTAGATATTTTAAGCTATATAAAATATATGCACCAATTAAATGTCCTAGTAGATAAATAAGGTTATACATATAAGTTCAATTCAAGTTCCAAATAAATATTTTGGACTATACTATATATGAACTATTCAAAACTCATAATAAATGCATTATATATAGACTGACCAAAATTTTCAATAACAACCTAGTTAAGGGATGATAGCAGTGTAAATTTGAAATGAATACCTTTAAACTCGTATTCATATCCGTTAAGAAAATTCAATACCAAACTTACAACAAATTAAGCACAAGTTTGACATTTTATTATTAAACTCACTTAAATAAAATTTTAATAATTATTAAATTCGTGCGGATATCTATAAATTTTTAGCCTTTTTTTATTTTTAAACTATATTAGCACTATTATTAAATATTAAATTTAAATTTATTATCTAAATAGACTATTAATTTTAAGTATTAATTTAAAATAAAATACATCATTCACATAAAATATTAAATACATTCAATATAAAATTAAAAAAATACATAATTCTTTTATAAATTCATCAAAAAATATTATAAATTTAAAATAAAAGTTTACAAACTTAAATTTAAAATAAAAGTTTAGAAACTTATAAGTCAAAATATAATAACTACCGTTCACATATTCATTTTACTCAAGTATAGTTAGCACCCACCCAATATGATTCCTACAAAATAAATAATAATACATAAAATAATAAAGAATAAATATTTATAAATAACAAAAATAATCAATTTACTTTATCAATAACATCTTCAGCTTCTAAATACTTGCAATTTTCAACTTTTTGAAAAAACTTGAAGCTAATCACTAAAAAAAATAATTAATTAAAAATAATAATGTCACAAAAAATAAAGATAATTATTTTAAAAAAATATAAATAAATAATTTTACAATTAAATTCATCTTATAACCAATCTTGAGTATACATTAAAGCTTCTAGTGTCATTGGATAAAGCCTGTTACATTGTGAAGATACAAATCTACCACTGGTACTGAAAATTGACTCATATACAATTGTAAAAACAGGAATAAATAAAATATCTCTAACAATTGCTTGTAAAGTACGATATTTTAATCTATTTACTTGTCACCAATTCAATATATCAAAATCTTTAGTTATTTGAATAACAAGTTCATCTAAATAGTAGTTTAATTTAAATTTAGTCTAGTTAGTACTGGAGCTTCAGTTTATAAACAAATCAAAGTGGGTTAAACATGCTCCAATTTTTATGTGAAATGCTTCAAGTTTAGATGATGAAGTAATTAATGATTTTATTTGATGATTTTCTTCACCTTACATCAAAACTAACAATCTTTCATCAAATCATAACAAAAGTTTTGAATTTTTTTAATCTCACTCCTATAATTGTCTCCATATACCAAAAAAAAAAGTAATACTCTATCAATTTTAACTTATATCTTGGATTCAAAATAACTATCATAGTCATTAAGCCATGAACTATACTCTAATACTTATATATTGGGTAAAAATTTATATTATCGAACTTTGCAATCATCTTTTCAGCCATTGACTTTATTTATTCACTTCATCTACTCTTATATTGACAATTTAATCTTACAAATATTTTAAAAAAAAAAGATTGGCTATAGGATATTTGTTACCAGAAAATAATGTAGTCACCTCATAAAATGATTTAAACCTATATTTCTTTTGTAAACCTCTAATCATTTTTATTGGGTAAAAATTTATATTATCGATCTCATTGTTTTAAACGAGAAAAAACATCTTTATAAATCAAAGTTATGTGAAGCATTAAGTATGTGGAGTTTCATTAAATTTTAACATCAACAATTAACTTCTTAATACATGAAATGTCTAATTTACGAGCACTATCAACAGATATTTTCTCTTTTTTAGGTTAGCAGTTCAATATAACACACCACTACAAATTTTCTTAATACTATAATCATTACACTCATTCCTTCCTTCATAATTAAATTCAATATGTAAGTAGTATAACGCATATGAAATAACTTTTTATTTAACAAAAGTGCATTATTAGAAAACTTTTTTAAGGTGTGCTCAACATAGTATCATTTGTAATGCAATTATCAAAAATCAAATTAGAAAACTTACTATCAAATTCCATTCTAGTAAGCAATATATTAAAATTTTGAAGAGAGCTTCAATAGTATGTGGACATGTATATATAAAAACTTATGTATAAAAATAAATAAGAATGTCATTTATATTCTAAACATGTAAAAAACTATTTACAAAAAATTTATCTATGTAAAAATTACCTCATAATATGGCTTTGCATTAGCCAGTTGTCATCTATAAAATACGTCGTTACAGTCATAAATCCCTTTTATTAGTTATTAAAAGTTCACATATCGATGGTGATAGTAATTATACTTTTATTTACTTCTAACAATTTCATTATTTTAACCTTTTCATAATAAAAAATTTTTAAAATATATTTCTTCAATGTTTTACAAAAGATAAGCTTAAACACTGGTTGGAGAGTACTAGTGAACTTTTTAAATCCATGTTGTTCAACTATACTTAATGGATACTCATGCATGATAATCATATTTGCAAGCTCTCTCCTGGAATTTTGTTGATTGAAAGAAACTATAGTAATTTTGACATTTTCATCTATTTGTATAGTATGCAATCTATTTAATAATTTATCAATTATTCTTTACCTTCGCATTAAACATATATTAATATAATTGTGCAAATGGGTGATTTTATTTTTCGTTTTTGCACTCAATTTTCTTTTATAACATTTACAAATAACTTCCCAATTTTTATTAACTTTATGCCTTTCAAAGTGCTCCCACACTTTTGATATCAACTTTCTACTACTCGTATTTTTATTAGTAATTTTTTCACATGTAATTAGAGTTTGATTTGAATCTATTTTACATTCTTCAATAAGAATATCATCATTAAGATATACTTGCACATTAGATTATAATAAATAATGAACGATAAAATTTTATGATAAATAATGAACAATAAAATTCTAACAGAAAATAATAGCTAAGGCTTTCATGAATTAATTCATAATAGATAGAAATAATGCATAAATAAGTTAGATAGTAAAAAACAAAGCACACTAACAATCTTGTAAATTAGAAATATTCCAACAATGTGTAGTATTAGAGCATTAATATTTACCACCCAATGCAACATCCATGATACAAGAAGTAGAAAAGACAAACCCATATCTCAATTTCTTTCACTCCTAGTGTAATTATAAGAGACCATAATCATTGATGAAAGCAAAAAACAACAAATTCATTTTAATAGCAACATATGACTAAAAATTTGGAATTAGCAACTATTTGACGCTAAAATTTAATATATAAATTTCTATACTTTTGATTTATAATTATATGCATATTTGATTGTCATTGTGTATTTAAAAAGGATGATATATTATGTGTAAGAGTTTAGAATTAAATGAGTAAAAATTTAGTGAGAAATAAAAGTATTAATACTAAGTGTAGTGTAAATTTGTTTGTAATATAGTTTGGTGCAATGAATAATTTTATGGGCTAATGTTAATGTTTTGATAAGTGTTGACTAGGACCATATGCATCACATGCATTACATCAAAATAATATTTTTTTATATTTTTGGTATATTAATATCATGTATATAAAAATCTTGTATTGGACTGAATACAACAAAAAAAATTAACTTTAAAAGTGATTACTCTCCTGTGAACAGTAAATAAATTGATGTATTTTTAAATATTTTTTAATGATATGAATTTAAATGTTTTATGAATAAATTTATTTTTAATGCTTTTTGATATAATAAATTTAAATATTTAATTATTTTATGAAATTTAAATTTATGAATTATTTTATGAATATAGATTTAAAAAGATTGGAGTAAGAGTGAATTTATATAAAAATATGGTTTGAGGATTATATCAATTATCTGTGAACGTATGATTTGATGAATATAATATAAAGATATATTTATGATTTCATGATTTAAAACTTGGTATAAGTATTCCATTAGAGTGCATATGTACACAGATTTATGCTTGCATTTATATATACGTATTTCTGCACTAAAAAAATGGGTAAGGGAAAGGTTATTTATTTTTACCTTTATCGTCTAATATAAGATAAAGAAGAGATTACTATTAGATATAGTTAGTGTTTGACATCGTACATTTTATTCAGGCCAATGCTAACAAGTGGGTTCAATGATTTTATTTAGTATAAGTGTGTAAAATAACTCGTTAGCAAAATTCAAGATATTAATTAGAGAACTACTAGTAGATATTTTAGGAGATAATTTTCTAGTAAATTGATATTTTTATTGGATAATCCATAAATATTATATAATAATATTTTTTGATAACTTATTTAAATATGAATGAATAACTAAAATATTATGAATTATTATATTTTTAAAATATAATATTCTTATTTTTGTATTAAAATTTTAATTTATTATTATCCATCTATTTATTAAGTTATTACTCACTCTTTTATTTTTAAAAATATTTTTCAGATTAGACAATTCTGAAAAGATTATAGTTCACACCTTAAACAATTAACTTTATGGCGGGCATTTTATCAAATAATTTTTTAGGTATATAATATTCTCTATGACTATATAAAGAAATATTATCGCATAGATTGAAAAATTTTTACAATGCTAATTAGTTAAAATATTTTATTTGTAAATATTATATATGTATTATACAATTTTGGGTATATATGTACTTTAAATCTTAAATATTCATGTGAGTTATTAGTATAAGGTAATTCATACAAGTGTGTGACAGTTGTTACATACTCGAATCTATAAATCTGGGTGTGACACTTTGATCTCCATCTTCCATAACCCATGTTTTTGTTTGTTAACTTTACTCTAACCACTAAGAGCTCACCTTGTGAGTCAATACTTTAAAAAAAATTTCTTTAAAGGATATTCAAGTAAAGCTGCTATTACTTCATTTTATCATATAATTTTCTTTCCATGTAAGAGTGTATTTACAAAATAGTCAAACGCATTAGGAAGTGAACTCAAAAGAATAATGGCTTTGTCTTCATCCTCAATGGCTTCTCACACATTCAATGTTTCAATAAATAATTGAATCAATTGATTGAGATAATCATTCATATATATAACACCCTTCATCCAAAAATAAAATAATTGTTTCTCGAGATATCTTGGCTATGAAAGGATTTTATCATATACCAAAACTAGCATATTCACATTATTATATACAAATTTCAATCCAAGTTAAAGGGCTAAAACTAATTTATACCTAAAAAAAAGAACATGTAAATCAGATAAGTAATATATTCACCCACTTAACTACTTACCAAAACCAACAACAAAACTACAGGAAAAAAACAAGAACATAATTTGAGTTCAACTTATACACATCTAAAATATAATAACATCTAAACTTTTAACAAAAGAAAACGTTAATAAATCTAAATACCATAAAAACAAACATGAGAAAGACGTAAATGATAGGAAATATTACCAAAAGAATAGAAGGCTAGTTGAAAAGCAAAAAAAAATTGTAAAAAAAGGAAGTTAGTGGGTTATGCAAAAAGAGATTTTGCTGAGGCGATGATATGATATAAATGAGAAAAAAGCTGAGACTCGAGTCAAAAGCAACGAAGAAGATAAGGAGTGAAAAGACATAGGCATCATATATCCATGAAAAATTGAAATTTAAGGTAACATCAAAATGACACCATTTTGATACTTCAGACAAAAAATAGAAAAAAATTAAATATCAGTATTACCTACTGTGGATACCTACAAATATTTATCTACACTCATGTCTATCCTAAACTCGCTTTAGGTTTTAATTTTTTTTTTTCAAATCCATTATGAGTCATATCAAATCTATCCCATGATGACCAAATACTAGCGGGTTTGCGAGTATACAAGTAAAATTGACATCCCTAACCTAACTAATTGAAGAAAAGATTTATGAAAATACATGCAACAAACAACAAGCATGAACCATTCATGCATTTTATCAAACACTTAATGAGCCAACATATAATATATATATATATATATATCACATATATGCATAAAATCACTATGAGATGAGTTTATTACCTCCTTTAATTAATTAGGTGATAAAGAGAAACCTTTAAAAGCATGAACAATCAACAATCTATACCAACCAAGTTAAGAGAGAATGTGGTTGAATTTTAAGAAGGAAGGCTTGGGTTTTAGCCTTTCATCTTATGAAAATTAGTAAAGTTGACTTTTTGTATATTTAACAGCTATTCATGCTTTTTTAAAATTACCCTCACTTTTAATTAATGGATAACTATGTACTATAGACAAAATAATAATTATACAATAATTGCCATTTTATTTATTTTAGTCCTTATACTTAAATACGAGATATTCACTTAACTATTAAGTAAATATAATTAAGTATAACTTTAGAGACTTAAATATAATTATCTAATAATTACACATTTACATTTACGTCTTTTGATCATCTATATTATCAATTAGATTATATAATTTATATTAAATTATATTATTATGTAATGTTAAAAAAATTCTTTAAACACTTTAAAGAATTCATAAATATGTATAACGCTCATACATATTTATTTAGACTTATATATTATCTTAAAAGTACAAGCCTTCTTAACAATAATATTTCCTCTCTTTCAAACATATCTCACTATTTTTTGTTATCGATGTGACTATGTAGATTCACTAATGAATAGTCGTGAACTTATTTCAAACTTTTTTGATTTTAAACTATTTGAAAGTTTAACGACTATGGTTAATATCTAGTAATGTGTTATAACCTCTAAACCACAATGAAATAGTATTTTATTGAATCCCATCCCAATTGTATATACCGTATGGGTAAAATTCTTTCATTATTTAATCTCAGTCCTAATCGAGTAAGGATTTTGGTATATCAAAATTTTATACCGATATCAATACGAACTATCGATAAATATGCATTAATCTTATCATCACAAACTATTTCATGTAATATTTAATTATTATGATAAAAAATTTACTTTTTAGTCATTTATCAATATTTATTAAGAAATTCAAATCCAAATCAAGTTAGTAAAAATGTTGATCTTATATATATCGAACCAACGAATTCTATCTTGACCATTATTTGTTTTTAAATGTAAATGACGCATAACCAAATTAGTTTTATTATATAAAACGTTATTAGTTTCATACTTATACACCATATAAATTATGTGCATCTACATCATATTCATCCATGATATCTCATGTCAAAGGATAACATCATAAATTAGTACAATTATACGATAAATTATTGACTACATGCATTATTATATAATTATCATTATATAATCATGTTCGAAAAAATAATTGTCTAATTATTTAATATATATTAATATCCTAATAACTTAACTTTCATATTACTTACACTAATATCATTTCATAATATTTATCGGAGACATTCAATATACCTCCTATGTGATATTATTATCCATTCAATATTATTTTCGTAGGGAACGATGTTAATGATCTCATTTAATAATTAAATAAATTATTTGAATAATTCACAAATATACTTTATTCATACACATGACAATATAAAAAAAAAATAGTTTACATTTGTTAATAAAGAACTATTTCTTTTATTAATAAATAAATGTATATACAAAATAAAATATTTTTAAAACTAATAACACAAATGACTTCTAAAATATATCATAACTCTAATGAAACCTCATGATAGATATTACAAAGAGTATCATATATGGGCAAATGAAAGCTCTTGTTAGATCTATCATATATGGATTTATTAAAGCTCTTGGTTGATTCTTTGAAGGCTCTAAATATATCATGTATGAATCAATCAAAGGTCTCAATGAATCCTTAACCAATTAAAATTCTTAAAAGTTCTTAGTAGTTATTTTGCTCTACTGCACTAATAAAGCTAGGATTTAATTTTGATGAAGGTTATATTTGAAAACTAATAAATATTTATAATAAAAACATTATGATGTTCATTGAGTATGCTTGAAAAGTTTTATACCCTCTAGCTTGATACCATTTTTTCAATTATTTCAAGCACATTAACTTAAAAAGAAACTCAGTGATCATACTTAGTCATATATCATCATTCCAACTCAATATGTATTAACAAAGTATTATCATATTTAATAGAAAAATAAGTAAATATAGTGCATATAAATCATGATGCTAGTTTAGAAAGATTAGTATCAATAGATAACTTAAGTTTTGATTGTATTTCATATAATAGTAAAAATTAAAAAAATCATAAAGAAAAAAATTAAGAACCAAAAAATTAATACCTAAAGATATTGTCCTAATAAAAGATGTTTAACTTTATTATTTCATGAAAAATAAAAGATATTAAACTACTAAAAAATTGTGTAAGAAGTAAAAATTAAAGACTAATACTGATAAGAAAAAAAATAGTGAGACATATATAGATAATGTGAAAAATAAAGAAATTGTTATATTAATATAATTATTTTTAGCTTTATTTATTTATTTATTTTGCTTGTCGATTATATGAAAATTGTTTATAAATTTTAAAATTAAAATTGTAGGCAATTTTAATACTAAAATTGTCAATAAATTTTGAGAAAATATAAAATTTTTAATGGATGCTTAAGCATAATTTGTGGAACATAGAGACGATTTAAACATAATTTTTCTCTATTCTTGTTTTTGTATTCTTATTATGAAACATATTTTTCACTTGGAACTTGAGTTCCCAATGGACATGAGTTGGCTCCGCTAGTGCTATAACATGTATGGGCCAATCAAAATTCGCAATGGATATGACATTTATGGACTAATCAAAGCTCTAAACTACAGGATACATAGACCAGTCAAAGCTTTTGATAGATATAAATTCTTGACCATTCAAAATTTCTTAAAGTTTTTGATCGACACTTTGGATTAAACCATACAGGGACTAATCAAAATTCGCAATAGATATAACGTACATGGACCAATCAAAACTGGCGTGCGTGTATATAAAATCAATCAAAATTTTTGGTAGATGCTTGACCAATCAAAACTCCATGAAGTTCTTGATTGATATTTCAAACTATACCAAAGCTTGCTTGCGGTAGGTATGTCATGTATAAACCAATCCAAGCTCTACACTATATTTTGTGTGTGTGTGTGTGTGTGTGTGTGTAGTCTAATCAAAGGTTCTCGATAAATATTTCATATATCAAATATGAACTGATTAAAACTTCCTATAAACCCATGACCAATTAAAACTCTTCAAAATTCTTGGTTGATATTTCGAGCTATATCATATATGAACCAATCAAAGCTTTCGGTACGTATATCATTTATGGGCTAATCAAAATTCTCGGTAGATCCTTGATCAATCAAAGCTCTTTGAAACTCTCGATTGATATTTCAGACTATACCAAAGCTCGAAGTAGATAATGTCGTACATAGTCAAAGCTCTACATGGACCTATCAAAGCTCTCGATACTTTCATCGTTACATGGACTAATCAAAATTCCTTGTACATACATGACCAATCAAAGCTTCGTAAAGCTTTCAGTAGATATTTCAAATTCACATGCATGCACCAGTAAAAGCTTCGTACATGGGCCAATCAAAGGTTCTCGTAGATTTTTCACCAACCAATTAAAGCTTGCAGTAGATATTTTTGGACTATATCATAAATGGACCAATCAAAATGTTTACTATTATTTAACGACCAATTAAAGCTTTTGGTAGATATTTAATATTATATCGCATATGGACCAATCAAAAACTCCCGATTTATCATGACTGAAAATTTATTAAATATGTATTAGTACAAACCATCTACAAACCGACATCCCACGCGCAGTAAACTATTTCTAAAGAGATTCGCAAACTTGGCCTTACTTGCACGCCCGTACACAAGCAAGCTGTAAAAGCCAGGAACTTGCTTGCTTTGGTTGGGTTGCCTTGCCTTGCCTTTAGTCTGCCTGGCTGTCCGGGCCCCGACTTTAGGCAGTTAACTTGTTTGCAACTTCCTTAGATTTGCTCAGATCTCTTCCTTTTTTCTTTTTTTTTTAATCTCGAACCTTCTTTTCTCTCTTTCTTTCCCTGCAAAAGCTGCTTCTCAGTTTCTCTCACTAGAGCATCAGAAGAACCGCCATGTCAACACCAGCGAAGAAGAGGCTGATGAGGGACTTCAAGCGCCTCCAGCAAGATCCGCCTGCGGGAATTAGTGGCGCCCCTCAAGACAACAACATCATGTTATGGAACGCTGTTATTTTTGGGTACCTTTTCAAAAAAAAAAAAAACCTTTATTATATTATCATTTTCTTGCTTTTGTTTTTGTTTTTCTTCTGTAATTCTTTTGGTTTTGTTTTGTATTGATTTTCTTTTGGTGGTGTTTTGCAGGCCTGATGATACACCTTGGGACGGAGGTGGGTATTCAATTATTTTCTTTTTAAGGAAATACTTTGTGATTTTGATTTCAGTTTTGTTAAGCGAAAATAAGTGTGTGTTGGGTTTTGATGAATTATGGCCGATTTTCTTTTTCTTTTTTTTTTGTCTTTTTGGGGTTGTGGATGTTTACCTTTGTAAACGAGCGGAATTATTGATTTTGCTTGTAACTAAGCTGATATTTCGTTGCTATTGGCTGATGGTTCTTGACTGCTGTCGTGTTTGGTTCTGGATGACAACTACGTTTTCTGTAATAACAAATGGTATAATCTAATCAACGTTTGGTTGTTTGCGCTAGTGGTTTTGTTTGTTTGACCTTGAGAGAAGGATGAAGGTTTCATGTCGACATTTTGATATATGATGGTTTCTTTTGCTTAATTGTTGTGGATTATTTTTGTTCTTGTTGATTTTATTATATTACATCTAGTTAATGACTGGACTTTTCCTTCCCCTGAATTGAACAAAATGAACTATTTTGTAAATCATCATACTTTGTATTCACAACGTGTTATGCTTGGTTCAGGCCACATTAGAGGAGTACTGTCAGTGCAACCATGTAAGTGGTTGCTTGTGCAGAAGTTAAAAATCATAACGTTCACTAATGTTGATAAGGCCTTGTAAACTGCAGTGCAACTTTTAATTAGACTTCTATTTATGGTTGATGAGTTCAATGCTTTGAAGTCCTTGATATGACTGGAGACACCATATTGCAGGATTCTTTGGGAATCACTTTAAATTGGAAGATCTGGATGTTACAGAGTTAAAGTTGGCATGGATGTAGAATTATTCTTTGAGAAATACCATATTTGAAGCTTAAAGACACCCAATTGGATCACCATTAAGAAAAAAATTGCTTCTACCTTGTCATATTTTTCTTCTTCTTGAAAGTCATAGGTTTTTGCATGTATCACCATAGCATTTATTGAACTTTATCAGGTACATTCAAGTTGACACTGCAATTTATGGAGGACTATCCAAATAAACCTCCAACGGTTCGGTTTGTTTCACGGATGTTTCATCCAAATAGTAAGTCATCATTGTATTTTGTAGTTTTGTTGCCGGTCTTAATTAATGATAAGTTTCTTTCTATTTTATTTTTCCATTTTGATGATTACTTGTCCTATTTGAATTATATGGCACATTGTCTTGATAATGACTACATTTGATTTCTAACTTTGTGTGAATGGTTTGAACAGTCTATGCAGATGGAAGCATTTGTTTGGATATTTTACAAAATCAGTGGAGTCCTATTTATGATGTAGCAGCTATACTGACCTCTATCCAGGTGCTACTTTATTTGACCTTCTCTTTCTTTTTTGTTGTTTATGAGAGAAAAAGTGTGTTATTCACATATTCAAATTGGGTGTTTGCACTGTGCTTAATTGCATGTATAGTTAATGTTTTTAAGAAAACTTGCCAGAAAATTGCTCTCTTGTTTCAAAAAAAAATAAAAAATAAAAGAATAGACAATATGACTACTAACGTATGCTTCAAAGTTCCCTCTGTTAATCTTTCCGGTTTCCTCTTTCCAATTTTTTTTAATTGTTCCTTTGGTTTAATGGAAATGAAGAGATACGTCAGAAGGCTTGTTGGCCTGCAAGTATGTAATGTGAAGGTGTTATTTGCACCATTATATTGATGGTTTCCTAAATTAAAGCCTTAAAAAGTGAATCTTCCATATTTAAGACAATCTTCAAAGCACATGAGAAGGCCAGTGTGCGTAGACCAAGGTTCCCTTGTCATTGTATCTCTATGAAGTCATAACAACTAATAAAATCTTGAGCTTTTGTCATAGGTTGCTTTTGTTTGTTCAAACTTAGTTAAGGTTTTATGATAATGGCAATATCTAAAGTAAGATACCTTTTTCCTTTTCTTGATGGCTTCAGTTACACTACATTTGAGTAATGCTTTTTAGTATCCATTGTTTCATGCCGCTTTCTCATAGCTGGTTGTTTTGTCCCAAACTAATGAGGACTCTACATTATTTGAGTTACCTATCATACTTTCTTGTGTCTTTTATGCCACTAAGAGTTCCGTCTCAAAATTCTTTCTTCTCTATTCTTTCCATTACCATTTAGCTTATTTGTTAATGTGAGATTGCATGACCCAGTATCTTCTATTCTTTTGTGTGAATTTGCATTCTGAGACGGGAAATACGAATATTACTGTTTGATTCATAGATATTAATGATTTCAATCATTTTTGGTTAAAAATTTAAGGAAACTATCTCCTTTTATCTCAGCCAAAAGATACCGTTGACAAACTGAGTTCGCAATCTTTAGTACCAAGTATGAGGCTGTTTCCAGTTTCTACGGTCCAGACAACAATGGCTTTGGTTTTTGCCTAAATATGTCTGAATTGTAAATGATTAGATATTAGTTTTTCCCAGTACAAAAAACAAATCAACAAGTGGGTACTTTTAGCTAAAGGTGTACATATGTATGGACTAATATGGTGGAAACGTAGAGATCTTTTTTTATTTGTCATAGATGAAACCATAATCCACCATGCACATGTAACATTATGTGTAATGGATCAAAATCATACATTATTGGCAAGCATCCTGTCATTATTATTTGTTGGCAGCCTTAATTCCAAATGCAACGTGACTTTGTACTTAACCCATATGAAAAGCTACTTGAAATGCAATGAAGGGTTTCCAGTATGTCTTATGGGTGATGATGAGGGTTGCAATATTGATTTTACAACATATTTTTGCTATTTTATTTTATTTTTCTGTTCTGTGTTAATGTCAGTCTACATGTTTTCTTTTAAATGAATTCATCATTATTACCAGGTTTTATCTGCCTTTTAAGATTCTCTCACCATACGATGGCATCTTTATCAACAGCTCCATTGGTTCAAACTTTTTCACTGTATTTTGGTAAAGTTGTAAATTATGTTGTTTCTTTACATTTTCTATGATAGTGTGTTCTGTTTTGATTGGTTTCTTGTATAGCTTTCAATTTCTTATGTTTGCACCTTTCCATTCTGTTTTTGCGTGATTTTTCATGCTAGTTAATTGTTTATCCTAAAGCAATTTTGTTGGTTTGTTGGTGACTTCTGAGATAACTCAATTTACATAGTAAGAATGCTAACATGAAGCTGGTTACGTGTTTACCAGTCCCTGCTTTGTGATCCAAATCCTAACTCCCCTGCAAACTCTGAAGCAGCTCGGCTGTTCAGCGAGAATAAAAGAGAATACAATCGAAGAGTGCGCGAAATAGTGGAGCAAAGCTGGACAGCTGACTGAAAATCTGAATAGAGCACGGGTTACTAATGCTATAAAATAAAAGCAGAAACTGGTGCTGGCATGGCTGGTCCTGAAGTAAGATTGTACCTGAACTTGTCGATGATAGTGGGTGTACTCAATTATCTGCTTTGGGGTGCACTGTTCTTAGAGGATTTATTTGGATGATTCGATTTCTGCCTTGTAGACGCCTCTCATTTATTTCTCAATGTTTTGCAATTCTCCTTTTGACATCTTCACGTAACTTTAGTTTATTTGTAGCATTTTGTATAGGGAATTGTTGTTGCTATGATGTCTTGGGCAATTTCCAACTCTCAAGGGAGGAATTTATTTAGTGGGATTTCAGATGTTATGAACTGCTGTTTAGCAACTCTCATTTTGCTGCCTGCCCATTTCCATGGATGCAGTTGGTATGCATTATCCCTGCTTTAGACAATGGCATATCCTGTTTTCGCCATTTTACCCTGAATTCATAACTTCATTTTGGTCTCTCTTTGCAATTTTCTTGAGCTTGAGCTTGAGAAATGATCCAAAGCAGATCCTTGGAACTGAGAGAAATGTAAGTTAAAGATAGTAACTGGTATTGATACAGGACCACGGTTTATTGGAGCCTTCGAAGAGTGATAGCAATTTATTAAATATAGAAATTTTTTATATAAATTTATCTACATAATTTAAAGAAAGAAAATACACACGCACACACTAAATGGTACGATGTCCATAATTCATTCCCCAAATTTGTTGAGGTTGAAAGGAATCACTGTTTCATTCTCTCAATTCCTAGGGATCGAGGTAAAAGAGTTTAGTCAGAAATATTTGACTCTGTAATCTATTTTAAATCATCTCTGTCCTCGGGGAAACAAGTTGGAACTTAAATAGAACTTCCAACTAAACTCTCATTATCTAATCAAATGATTTACAGAATTTGTTGACGATATTAAATATCAATTGATTGTTGGATTGAAATGGCTGAGTACTTACAAATTCAATCCAAATTTCGAGTGAATCTTAAGTTTTGAAGTATAATTTTCAATTACATGGTAGTTAATATACATGACATACAAGAAGTAAATACTAATGAAATTTGTTGGTGCATGCTCACTTTCTTAATGCATAATCATGTGCAATTTATTTTTCTTCACAAAATGTGTAATAAAAGAATTCTTCATATATTTCGGTAATATATTGATGTATAATTACATTGGCACCTGTGGCTGCACTAGTGGAACTCCAATAACTTCCAACATAAATTTGCGGGTATCCATAGCTATTTATTTCTGAAGAAATTGAGTTTCAACCCACAATGAAACCAAAAAAATAAAAAAATCCAAAAGGAACAAACAGTTCCACCCAAGAAAACTAGACTAGATATTTGTATATATAAAATATCAACAACAGCTTGAACACCATCTCTTTCAGTGCACGTTACAATTCCAAAGGTAAGAGTGATGGATGCAGAAGAAATATCCCCGTTGCCATGATTATTGACAAGGCGAAATATGAAACGTGTAAATGAACAATTCGGGGAATACATGACCTGCAACCATTGATCTGCGGAGCCATACATTGAGTGTAAAAATTGACTAGAAACAAGAAACATTTCACCAAAACGGTATTTGGTGGTTAGACAGCTTTCAGTGTCTGTGAAAATTTGTATTGACAATTGATTCTGCAACAGTAACTCGGTAGTAAGTTGTAACAAAAATTACAAAAAAGCAAGGAGGAGGAGGAGGAGGGGAAGGGAATAGAAAACCTTTCAGGCATGATAATCGTCATGCTGAGATAGCATTGAGAGGAAATCCAAGTTTCTTTTCCCCTTTTCCTATTGTATTTTCCATGTCCTGCAGTTCAAATATTTCTGTTTCAAATTAGTAACATAATGTAATTACAATATCAAACACCAGAAATTCTAGATTTATTTGAGGTTGTGTAGTTTTATGTTGTATCTGACGTAGCTGGTTTGAAAATTTGGAAAAAGGAAATTTGATAATTCAGGTCATGCTGACAATGGATGGTAATTCATGAGTTATTGAACCAGACAGTGAGAAATATAGAAGCATACAAACGTGAATATTGCTGCTAATGAATGCTAAGGTGTAGGCGAGATGGTCTTCGTAAAGGTGAGATTGGAGACCCTTCACTACTCTGGGAGTCTCCCCGCCATGCATCCTGAACTTGAGCAGCAAACTGCAAATTCCATAACACATCTTCAACGGAAGGTCTGTCTGCTGGGTCCTTAAGCAGACATCTGACACAAACTTCCATCATTGTCTTCAATGATTGATCCAAACATGTATTGTTAACTCCTTGATCAACCATGCTTTGCCGTACTGATTCATCAGCTGCAATGGCAGCTTTTAACTGCAGAATGTCAAATGATATACTGTTACCAGTAAAAAAAATTCATTATTCTGAGGACCAAAGTAAATACAAGTTCAGAACACCAATGCTATGGTGTTATTACGTTACCTGTGTAGCCAGCAGTGCTTACAAAGTTTAGCATGAAATTTCTCACTAGGCTAAATTCTTTACATGGTGATAGATAAATAAGACATATTATGCGTGATTTTTGAAAGAAAGATGATGATGATGAACAAATCAAAACCACTGTTACCTGATCTTTCATAAGATCCACTTCTTTCCTGGATTTTAATGTCTTCCCCACAATAATTTCTAGTAAAATTAATCCAAAGTCGTAAATGTCGATCTTATCTTCATGTTTCCCACTGTCAAGCAAGAGATTTCAATCAAAAACTATAACTATATATATATATATATATATATATATGATTGTGATAGTTGCATTAACTTGAAATCAGATTTGGAAGAATGCCGTGGCTAAAAAATTCTAAGAACAGAAACAAGAAGAATTTCTGAAAATGGATGAATTTTCATAGTATATCATTGGAAACTATTACTTACCTAGCATTAATGGTAGGGTCTACCGATCCAGAAGAAGGAATTCCATGACCAACCTACAAGGATGAGCAAAGCTAAAAATCAAACCCAAAGTGACAGAAAAGAATAAACAGAATGATTAAAAGAAAGATGTTCCACTTTATACCTTCTCAGTATGCTCTGCTAACAAAGGCAAGTTATAACTGCTAATTTTTGCTGCAAGGTTCTGATCTAACAGAATGTCTATTATTTTCAAATTATTTGAAAATACACCAGGCACAATCCCTGTATGCAAAAACTGTATGCCCTTTGCTACCCCTATTACAGCTGCTATACGTTGTGGCCAAGTAAGTGATTGTCCGCTATGTCCATCTGCAAAATAAAATGCAAGACTTTCAAACCAACCACAACATAAAGATGCAGTGTCAAGTATAATAATTGAGGATGGAGGACAGACAGAATGATTGTTTTATTCAATTGGTTGCACGGATGATCAGGCTCAGAAACTTCAGCTATTCTGAATGATGAAATTCATAGGAAACAAATTAAAGATTTTCATGAATTACCAGAAATCCAGCTCCTTAGTGTGCCATTTGGAACATATTCGAAGATGAGAAATATTCTGCTGACACTTGAATCCTCCAAGTAGTATTCAAAGCAGTGTCCAAGAGCACTGACCAAATGACGATGTCTGAGTTTTGATATCAGTTCAATATGGTGCATAAAGTTCCGAGAGCTGTGGCCTTTTTTCATTTTAAGGCATCTAATGGCAACAAAGGAACCATCCTTCAGGCAACCCCGGTACATCTGGAAGCATGAAATATGAGGTATAGAGAATATTTGAGAAAACTTCCTTTCTCCTTTCTTTGAAGGGAATTGTGCAAAAGGGAAATGTAAAGTATAGAAATTGTAATATCATTTGTATTCAGTTACATACAGTAAGTGCAAAAGATTTATGTAAATAATTTAAAATTAAAAGATGGTAATATCAGATTAACCAAAGCCAATCTCCTTCAGCATGTACTTGAGCCTCATCTCTAAAAAGCATTGAAAGATTCTTATGCTTTGGGAATAATATGAGATTATCATGCATTAATGCAGCATGAAAGTCAGCATTAGATATATGTTAAACCAGAGTGACATACCTGCCCTTGAGAACCTTCACCCATGAAAGCAGATGTGTCAAAGTTGTTTGTAGCCTCTTCTAGCTCTTCCAAGGAGAAGGTTCGATAAGCTGGAAGGCCAAGGGCTCCTAGCTTCACAGCTTGAGATATATACCCTTCAGGAGGAGGAAAAGATCACATTGTCAGACTATGTGAAGCTTTGCTAGACTAGATTCATGATTAAGAACTCTTCTTTCCTGTTGTTTTCTTACTCCATCTATTTTTTCAAACATTTAAGTCTTTGGCAACATAATAGCAGCTTTATAATTCCTAATTAATCCAGAGAATTTTAATAGCTTAAAACTCAACAATACTTCCAACAGTTCAAGAATATTGTTTACACTCTTAATGACAAGAATAGAATCATTGCTCAATTGCTCATATTTGACTGGTAAATTGAGTATATGATAGGACCAGAAGTGGGATGTTCAAAGTTTAAACACTCGACATTTTGCATATAATGCTAGTCTTCATAACAAACACTACATTGTGTGTGCACACATGCATAAGCACATTGAAGCTTGCGCATACATGAATCTGCACATTCATGATTTGAGGAAATGAAACCTTACTTGCATCTGAGAGCAACTTCAAGGTATACCCAGTTGAAGCAGTTTCTTTTATTAACCTTGTTGTGGTCTTCATCATTGCCTTCTTGGAATTAGCTCTCTTAAAAAGCAAGAAAACTAGCCCAACAAGGGCGATTCCTCCAACTATCCCACCTGTTATACTCAATGCAAGAACTGCTTTGGAAATTTGTTTCTGCTTCTTTTGCTGAGATAAAATTCCCACAGCCAAAGCCTCATTCTGACAAAAGGAAAGTGGGTGTTGATTTTCATTTCTAGTTGCTAGACAATTCCTCGCATACAGAACAACCCTGCTCTTAGAACCTGATAGTAGACAATTTGGCAACGGTCCACTCAACAGATTTGATGACAAGTCCACAAAGTCAAGTCCCACATTGCAAGAAAGATTGTCGGAAAGCTTCCCAGTGAGTTTGTTATCAGCAATATTCAAATAAGTAAGAGAAGGTAAGGATAACAGTGATGTTGGGAATGGTCCAATAAATCTATTAGATGAGAGATCTAGCCGTTGAAGCTGATGATAGGAGTTGATTTCAGCAGGAATCGCAGACCTAAACTTATTTTTGCTTAGAACCAGTGTAACCAACTTATTGCCAACTTTAGGAAACTGAGGTCCAAAAGCATTATTTTCCAAGTCAAGGACTTGAATGTTTGTCAAACTGCTAAAATCAGGAACTTCTCCATAGAAGTGATTATTTGAAAGTGCAAGAACTCTAAGATTATCCATGCTACTAAATGAATCTGGCAAAGTCCCATTGAACAAATTCTTCCTCAAACTCAAAACAGCCAAAACTGGTAGTGAACCCAACCAATCCGGTAGCCGACCAGCAAGCATGTTTTCATCAAGTACGAGTGTTTGAAGGCTAGTTAAAGAGGAAATCTCGTGAGGGATGGCACCATACAAGAAATTTGAACTCATATTAAGTATCTCTAGTGATGATAAACGAGAAATTTTACCAGGTAAGGGACCCCATAGACCAAGAGAAACAAGTCTAAGGACTTTCAAGTCTGGAAGCCTAACAAGGGTAGTCACAAAGGAATCCATGGAAAAGTTTAAAGGCAACATAGGAAGTCTCTTGTCGCCAACTATAAGCAGCTGGGTTATGCTCTCTTCATAGCATGATACAGTTAAAGACGAGCTTGGTTCTGTATTGCAGAACTCTGTGGTGCTATTCCAGCTGCTTAAAATCGTTGGATTGTTTAAAAGCCCTTGAATCCTTAAAAGTGTCTGAGCCTGGGAAGACTGCAGCTGTTCAGAATGACTGATCTGAAACAATAAGTAAACCAGAACCAGAATTGGAGAATAACCGAATGCTTTTGCCATCCGTGCACAGAAAATGACCACGGAGGGAAAACAAAAGAGGGATTAACAATCTTTTGGGATATATGAAGAAGATTCTCTATCTTCTCAATTACCGAAGCTCATCTTTCCAATACTAACAGAACCTCTGCATACACAACCAGATAGAAACATTTTAAATAAATTACAGATAAATGCCAAATAGAAAATAGAGAATTTATCATTCACCAAAAGAACACATCAAAAACTGGTTTCCTAAGAGACAGATTAAGCTTGATTCAAAGATCATAGAGAACTTACCTGTTGAGAGAGCACTGCTTGAACAAATCCAGCTCATCCAAGCGTTTTGAAACAGTATTTCTTTCTTCTCAGTAACCAGACAGATATACATACAGCTCATTTAAGTCCACAAAGTTTGTGCTCAATTATACCTTAGACTTCAGAAAGGTCACCTACAACCAACTTCACATAATTCTAACTTGAAAATGAAGAAATTCCCTGCCTACCTCTCAAAGGGATCCAATTCAGAAAAAAACTTCTAAGAAACTAAAACCCAGTTTAGATTATCAATTCACACTTCTCAGCACTCAAAACCCAAAAAGCAACCCACTTCAGTACTTCAAAAAAATTTCTTAAATCAAACTCTAATGATTTCTTGACTACCCACTTCGACAAAACTGCAAAATTTTATCAACCATACATTAACCAACCTGCAAGAGTACAGACCTTTGAATCCCACTGACACACTAGTGGGCCTTTCTTTTTGCCTTTTTTCAGTTTCTGTTTACAAGCCAAGACAATTTAGTGACACGGGTTCGTCAGGAACTTGCAACAGCCAAAGAATTTTGCTCACACACAGCGACTTAGCATTTCCCACAAACCGACACTTTTATCTCTCTCTTTTTCCTTAACTCTAATCATCATGATAGTGAAACTAATGGTTTCTTATTAACTATTATTATCTACCTGATTGTTTTTTCTGCTTTCTTAAGCCTCAAAAATATGAGAAAGAGCGAGCAAGAGCGAGATGCTGAAAGAAGCTAGAAACCTTTAGTCCTCTCTGGCGATTCTCTGTTGCTTTCTTGTTGCAAGCCACATATTTAGTTAATCTTAAATTTCGAAATATATATATTGCATTAAACCGATATATAAATACAGAACCAGTCTGTAACAACATAAAGAAAAATGTAAGCCTTCACCTTCTGGGTCGGCTGAGCTTTGGCTTTCTCTGATCTGGCCAGGTCCTGTCACCATGAAATGTGGGCCCCACTTTTATGTTCCGTTTGTTGCTGTTCGCTTTCAGTTTTGGTTGCATAATTAGATTTGGTTTCTTACGTTCGGTTCATGCTAGATTTGAGTCACTATTTTAACAGCTGTAATAATATCACCTTTTGGAAGTATTATTGTTGTTGTTGTTGTTAATTATAATTTTGGTAAGAAAGTCTGTACTTTCTAACCACCAAATTTAACCTCACATCCCAAAATGCAATCATCGTTTAATTTTGTGTACTTGAAACTTGGACATGTACCAAAAAATTTCGGCACATGAAAGCTTCTTTTGCGGCCAATGCAGGCTGCCTTTTGTCTAGATAGTAGTATTAGTTATAATAATAATAATAATAATAATAATAATAATAATAATAATAAT
>CP135555.1:4063352-4089638 GCA_032402905.1 Khaya senegalensis | reverse complement strand
TTATTATTATTATTATTATTATTATTATTATTATTATTATTATTATTTTGTGTTCTAGTGTTCAAAGCTATGTCATCGAATATGAAAATCTTTGTCATTGATAGATTAGGTTTTCAATTTTTTGAAATTTAGACCTTAAGTCTTAAAGCAAGGGTTGTACCGGATCTGACCAATTTTGTGTGGTCTTTACAGCTGATTTGGCTTCTGATGATGATGATGATGATGCGGTAATTTGCTTGTTCCATTACTTATCGCTGAGATATAATGACATTGCTTATAATACCTTGTATTCTAGCTCTTAGTTTTAATTTGGTGCTCAATAATGTAACTTGAATTTTTCTTTTTCCAGTATGGCAGTCAAGGTGATGAAAGCAGTGATGATGAAGGAATGCTCTGTAAGTTATTAGACTCAATTTGGTGAAACTTTTACACTAAATCTAATCCGAAATTATGCGCTTGGATTTAAACTATATATCATATTTCTTTCGGTTGCCCCCGTGTAAACCCTAGTATCTTCATGCTTACACTTGCATAAGCCCACAAGTTTTCATGATAACTGCTCTAGTTATGAGATGCATCTACGTGGGATTCATATCAATCTTTATTTTTTATTCTAGAATCAATGTTCATATTGCCAAAACTTTAACACCATGATGTTTTTGTCACTTATTCCATCGTTTATGAACTGTCTCATGCATTCTGACTTTTATGTTTCCAGTTCAATGCACATTAAGGTCTATTGTGCACAATTCTATTTCTATCTAGTTTTGTGCCTGTGCCTGTGCTTGTACCTGAAGCTCTCGTTTCTCAAAGAAATTTCCTCTTTTGACTGTCATTTTGTGGTGTATTTTATCTGATTGTGTTCTACATATTGCAGATCTCCCTGATTTGGAAAAGTTAAGAGGAAACTAGTATTACCAAGTAGAAAAACATGGAAGATGGATTTTACTACTATGCTTTTTTGCAGTTAGTTACACGATGGAATATGCACTCGATATGATAGAGTAATCATTATCATGGAACTCTGTATATATAAATTCTTATTTGAGTTCACAGAGCATTGACCGAGCTTTGATCTTCTGAACTGATCATTATTGTGCTTGGCTTGTAACCTAGTATTACTGAATTTCTTGGATTATATAAATAGTGGTCCTAGGGGTTGAACTTATAATTATATTCTCACAAATTTTAGGGATGTGTTTGAGAATGTTGCAAATTCTTTTTCCTAAATTATTCAGTGATTTTTCAAGGACCATTAATCCCAAACTTTACTTTCTGTTAGGTTTTGTTTGGTAGTTAGGTATTTAGATGGGATGACTTTTAAAATCTATTTATTCTGGATAGAAAAACTAAATATTAAATATTAAAGGAAAAAAAATGAATATTTCTTTAAAAGTTTATTTTAATAATTTTAAGAAAAATTTTAATTAATTTTAATTAAACACTAAAATAGATTTAATTTTGTTTTAAAAAAAATTAGTTTGAAAATATTTTTATTGACATCAAATTTGACTAATGATGTTAAGTCGGTGTATAAGTTTTGAATATACCATAAATTAATGTAGCTAATCTTCATTATATTTATTTTTTAATAAAACGACATAGATCATCATGGTTAATACTTTAAAAGCTAAAATTTATGATAAGGATGTTTTATGATTAAGTTTTAATTAACAAACTTAAAGTGTTTTTTTTTTTTCAAATTTTTTGGGTCAGAAAACTTTGAATTAGGGAGCTATGTGATGGTATCAACTTTGGTTGTATTTTTGTAAATATTTAAATATACTTTTATTTTTAAGAATATTTTTAAATATTTCTTTTAAAGTTTTGCGAATTCACACATAGATATAAGTTTTGACTATTAATTTATTAATTAAAATAATAAAATAATTAAAATAATTTTATGTGTATAAGATTATATATTAATATTATTTTTTGGATATTCTCATAAAATTTAAAAAATTAATAGAAAATATCTTTAAAAATTATTTTTCATATTTTTATATCTAATTTAATTTAATATCATACATAAATTAAATACTAATTTTAATATGACAATATTATAAATGACTTGCTTGCATAGAATTATAAACCATTCAATTTAATAAACATATATAAAATATATGATATGCATACATACAAATATGTATTATAAATTACTTACTGGTAAATAATTATTTTACTTATTATGAAATAATTTTACGATCATTGAGTTATTTTCATTAATAAATTTAATACAAAAATATTTTATATCAGTTACAATAATTTTATACAAATAAAAAATTATAATATTTATTTATATATATCATCAAAATTATATAATTATATATAATTATATCATATAATTTTATTAAATTAAATAATTTATAAGTTTACATAAACAAATAATTTATAATATTATCTTATTAGAATTAGTAACTAATTTATATATATTTATTAAATTAAATATCAAAATATAAAAAAATAATTTTAAGAGTACTTTGTTGGAGAAAAGAGTAATAGAACTGCAAATATATTTATGAATTTTTTGTTTCTTAATTTTTTTTTTATTTTTTTATATATATGTATAAATGACTACCATAGAGTCATTATGTAAAGAGGCTGAAAAATGTGGGAAAATGTGAGGATATTTAATGATCTAGGAACTTAACAAAGTATTAACTTAATCTAAAAATAAAGCATGAAATATGAGAGTTTCTAAGACAAAATTTGATCTTCAAAGATAGTAATTGATAGTTATAATCCAGAACTTTAACTGATTTGCTGATGTGGATAATTGGAATAACTAACTCACAAATTACTTCTCACGAATTTTTCTCTTAATTTGTGAGTCTGAGTTGTCCTTTGTACTTCTCAAATTTTTCTGCTGTAATAGGTTTGGTGAGAATGTCTATTAGCTGCTCAAGAGTGCTCAGAAATTCCAACTGAATTTCTTCTTTCTGAACTAAGTCTCGATAAAATGAAGTCTTACTTCAATGTGCTTGGATTCGGCATGAAAGACATGATTTTTAGACATTGCTATGGCTGACATATTGTCACAATAGATCACTATAGGACATTCTCGCTTCTGTCTTAGGTCTTCAAGGATCCTTCTTAACCACACAGCTTGACATGCAGCCTCAGTGGCTGCTGAATATTCAGCTTCAGCTGAAGAAAGAGCAACCGTTTGCTGTTTCTTTGAACTTCAAGCAATTATATTTGATCCAATGTAGAAAATATAAGCTGAAGTACTCTTCCTATCATTTGTAAATTCAATCTTATAACTATCTAAAAATCCAATCAAAGAACTTTCAGATTCCTTCATATATTTGATTCCCAAGTTCCTAGTTCTATTCAAGTATCTTAGAATTCGTTTTGCTACAGCATAATGCAAAGTATTTGAAAAATTCATAAATATGGAAATCATGCTAACTGATTGCATGAGATCAGGCCTGGAATGAGTGAGATACATCAAAGAACCAACCAAACTTCTAAACATTGCATCATCAATCTTCTTAGCTTCATCTTCCATCTTCAACTTTTCATTTACAGCCAAAGATGTAGCAATAGGTTTGGAATTGTGTATCTGAAATTTCTGCAAATGATCAGTCAAGTATTTTTCTTAAGAGATGAAGATTTCTTCCTTCTCTTGTCTCACTTAGATCCCTAGAAAATATTTTATCATTCCTAGATTAGTTATCTTAAATTATTTCATCATGAAACTTATAAAATCTGTAATTAACTTCGGATTAGCTCCCATGTAAATAAGATCATCAACATAAATACAAATTATGATAAAATTCTGTCCATCCTTCTTTATATATAAGGAAGGTTCACTAGGGCTCCATTGAAATCCATTTTTTTGGAAGTGGTAATCAATGCGGCTGTTCCATGCTCGTGGAGCTTGCTTCAGGCCATACAATGCCTTTTTTAACTGATACACCTTTCGTTCTTTTCCTTTGATCACAAAGCCTTGAGGTTGTTCAACATACACTTCTTCCTCAAGTTTTCCATTCAAAAATGTTGATTTTATATCCAGCTGATAAACTTGTAATTCAAGTTGTGCTGCAATAGTAAGAATAACTCTAATGGTCTCCATTCTTGCCATGGGAGCAAAAGTTTCATTAAAATCAATCCCAGGATATTGTGAATAACCCTTTGCAACCAATCTGGCCTTTAATTTGTGAATGCCTTATTCCTCATTGAATTTGGTCTTATAGGCCCATTTCAGCCCTATGACATCTTTGTCATTTAGAAGATCCACAAGCTCCCAAGTTTCATTCTTTTCAATCATAATTATTTCTTCCTTCATAGCCTTTATCCATTTTTTATCCTTTGCAGCCTTTTCAAATTTCTAAGGTTCACATGAAAATAATGCAAACTTATTAGTAACATCAGCATAATGACTTGTAAAGTCACAATACCTATTTGGTTGCCTTCTCACACATTCAGATCTTCTCAGAGCAGGTTATGGACTTTCATTTCTGATGTCTGTTTCTGAATTTTTAAAAGAGTAAATACCAGAATTCTGTGACTGAAAGTTCTATCCATCTTAAGAACTTTTTGCAGGAGCAAAATCAGGAAGATTTCTTATGTTTTGAGAGCTTCCCTTCTACTCCAGCACTGTCATCTCATCAAATATAACATTCTGTGCAACAACTAACTTCTTATTCAAAGGATTGATCAATCTATAACCTTTCGATTCATCACTATAACCAACAAATAAAAATTTCTCCGCTTTCTTATCAAATTTATCTTTTAAGGGAGATTTGTTAAGAGAATACGTTAAACAACCAAACACTTTAAAGTTACTAACCTGAGGCTTACTTCCGGTCCATGCCTCATATGGAGTCTTGTTTCTTATAGCCTTAGTGGGAGAAAGGTTCAAGATATAGGCTATAGTATGGACTGCTTCTGCCCAAAGATCATGTGGAAGACTTTTTCCTTTTAACATACTGCGTGCTATCTCAACAATGGTATGATTTTTCCTCTCAGCAACACTATTTTGTTGAGAACTCCTACTCACGATTAGTTGCCTTTTAATCCCTTTTTTTTAACAGAATTCCATAAAGGGATAATATATAAATTCTCCACCACGATCCGTTCTTAAAGACTTGATATAAAAGCTACTTTCTTTCTCAACAAGGGCCTTATATTCCAAAAAGGTGTTGAATGCATTTGATTTCTGATTTAAAAAGTAAATCCAAATCATTTTAGTAAAATTAACAACAAATAAAAGGAAATACCTCTTTCTTCTGAGTGAAGGGGTCCTTATAGGACTAAAGATATTCGCACGTACAAATTCTAGTGGATCTTTGGCTCTCTATGTAGATTTTGGGGAAGGAAGATGGCGTGTCTTCCCATATATGCATTATTCACAAATTTTATCACACTTTTCAATTTTTGGTAGGCCAATCACCATATTCTTTTGTTGTAGCAAATTCAACCCTTTTTAGTTCAAGTGGCTGTATCTCAAATGCCACAAATGTGACTCATCTATTTTATCTTTTAATGCCATATCTTTGGAATATGACAAAGAAAGAGGAAATACTTTATTTATAGTCATTTTCACCTTGGCCATAAAAGAGTTACTTTTAGTATCAAAAATTCTACATTCTTTACCCTCAAAATTAACTTGATATCCTTTCTAAATCAACTGACCAACACTTAGCAAATTGTGAGCAAGATTAGGTACATATAAGACATTATGAATGTCCTTTTTATGGCATGCTTTGGTGTTTACAACAATAACACTTTTTCCTTGAATCTTCTTAGCTTTTCCATCCCCTAGAATCACTTAATTATTGATGTTCTCATCAAGCTCCTTAAATATCTCTTTATTCCCAGTCATATGGTTGCTGCAACCACTGTCAATGTACCATATCTCATCTTCTTTTGTTGTTGCATTCATGCAGGTAAGAAACACCTATTCTTCTTCATTTTCTTTTGTAAAATTGGCTTCTTGCCTTTCTCCCTTTTGATGCCAACAATCTTTTTGAGAGTGGTTGGGGATTTTACACTGTTTGCATCTATAGTAACAATCTACTGAAGCATGATTTGTTTTTTTGTAAATGATGCAATAAGTATTGGAACTGTTTTGCCATTAAGATTGAGAACCTCTTCAACGACCTTTTCCTCTTTCACAGCTTCTTCCTTGGTTGTTTTGACCTCTATCCTGTCCATCATTATTTCTTTTTTTGCTGATTTTCTCGTCTCAAAACATTCACCTTAGACTGAAAAGCTTGTTCCAAGGATTGGGAGGATGATTTCTGTATTCTTGTCTCATGTGATTCCAAAGAACCACTTAAATCGAATATGGTCAAAGTGGAAAGATCTTTTAACTCCTCTATGGCTGCAGCTGCGTGATCAAACTTAGAAGGCAAGCTTCTAAGTATTTTCTAAACAATCTTCTTTTCTTCCAAAGCATCTCTATATACCTGAATCTGATTCACAATTTCAACAAGTTTAGAGAAGAAATCTCTTACTAATTCAATCTCTTTCATATGAATATTTTCAAAATCTCTCCACAAGAATTGCAATATAATAGAGACCACTTTGTTGTTACCTTAAAACTCCCTTTGGAAAGTTTCCCATGCAATTTTTGCATTGGAAATTCTGAACAGCCTTGGATAAATTGATTTGTTGATTCCTTGATGCAAATAACTTAGAGCAAGGGCAATCTTCTTTTTATTTTCTTTATTCTGAGCTTGACTTTGAGAGGAAGATTCTGAACTCATGCTTGTTAATGTTGATTCTTCATATCCTTATTCAACATTCTATATAGATCACAAGATATGAAGAAGAAATGCATCTGATCAGTCTAGTAACCATAGTTCTCTCCCTCAAAGATAGGAACTTGACTTTGAGAATAAGAGAACATGGTACTAGATGTGGAAGACATGGTTGAAACTCGAACTAGAGTTCTAATACCAAGTTTATTGGAGAAAAGAGGAATAGAACTGCAAATATATTTCTAAATTTTTTTTATTTTTTTATATATATGTATAAATGACTGCCATAGAGTTATTATATAAAGAGGTTGAAAAACATGAAAAAATATAGGGATATTTAATGATATAGGGGCTTAACAAAGTATTAAATTAACCTAAAAATAAAGCATGAAATATGAGAATTTCAAAAACAAAATTTGGTCTTCAAGGATAATGACTGACGGCTGTAATCCAAAACTTTAACTGACTTGCTGATGTGGATGATTGGAATAATTAACTCACAAATTACTTCTCATATACTTTCTATTAGTTTTCTAAATTTCAGTAAAAATATGTAAAAAATACTATTAATTTAAATTATATACATAATGTTATATTAGTTATTTTATTATTTTAGTTAGTCAACTATCGGTTAAATATAATTTTTTATTATTAAAAAATATTTTTTATTAATTTTATAAAAATTTATATTTATACGTAATTTTGTCAAATTTTAATAAAGGTGTTTAAAAATACTTCTTTATTTTTATTCTGAATTTGTTATTGTTTGGGCCGCGAGGGCCAAGATCAATTATTGAGCGGACTTGATCCCGGCCCAAACTCTAACTCTCTTCCAATGAGTAACAGCTATAAATTCCTAGACCCCGCTGCTTCACGACAGCCCTTCTACACACGGCAATGGCCAACGACTCTGATTCCTCTTCTATGGTTCGTCTTAACATCGGTCAGTAGCTTTCTCTAATTCTCTCTACTGCATCTACAAATGCGTTTACAGAAACGACATTACATCGCCGACATGTCGACAGTTTTTCTTGATTGCGATTTACCTATTAGTTACTGATCATAGTAAGATTACATGGAATGCATCGGGTGTTAAATGGAAATGTGAAACCTAATTTTTTACTTTTTATTTAGGTCGTTTTTATTACTAATTTCCGGTGATTGAGTTTAATCAACTGGATTTTATGATTTATTTGCTCTTTAGTTTCTTTGATTTATTTCTATTTGTTTCCCGGCAAATTAAGTAAGATCATCGATTTTCAATTCCGTGTTCTCTCATTGTATGCATTTTCGGCTTTTTGTATGTGTGTGAGATTTTCTCAAGTAAGCCAATTTAGTTAATTTAGCTGTAATCACTTAGCACTTACTTTTCAAGCTGTTGGATGGATGTTTACTGCTGTTTTTCCTTACATTCACAGCTACCGAGAATAATTCAAATTATTGACATTCATTTTATTGTTTATTATGTGTTAATATACAGGGGGAAAGAAATTTTGTACAACAGTTGACACTCTGACTCAGCGTGAGCCTGAGTCCATGCTTGCAGCAATGTTCAGTGGTCGCCATACTGTGTGCCGGGACTCTGAGAAGGCATTTTATCTCTATATTTGGTTGCTTACTCTTTGCATTGGTGGATACAGAGACTTTTAAGTTGCTGTATCTGCGGTTGTATAAGTGGTGAATGTTTCAGTAATGAGCATTATTTCACAGTGCTGCTAAGCGTACATTTGATGATAGATACATGAAGTTTGATCTCTGTCCTTTTCATTTAAATAACATTTCTCTATAATGATACAATTTATCTGCCCAAAAGAAACACATTTGTATGATATCCAGAAAATAGCTGGTTGTCTCTTGTAGTTCTGTGATTGCATTCTATTTATCTTTTTTTTTTTTTCTTTTTTTCTTTTTTTACTCCTTCATTATCTTCAATCTGACAAGTTGGATGATAGGTTCTTCATTACTGGTTATTAATACATAGGAAAAGCAAAAAATGATAGGAAAAATCATTTCCCAAATAGGGTTGAGAAGAAGCAATGTGAGAGGGAAGGAAATGGGAAGAGTTTGCCATCCCGATAAAGTAGCAAACTCAATTTTCCATGAATTGATGGAAGTTTGTTGAAAGGATTAGATTTTATTAATCAGAGAGTCAATATCAAGTTACCATTACAATGCTTTTCCTTTTCTTTCCCTTCCATCCTATCAATTAAATGAACAGAAAGAACAGTTATTGCCCTTTCCTTATTTCCGTTCCTTCCACTACCAAACATTTGTAATTTCAATTTTTGGCCACGATGTCATCATAAATAATCCCAATTTCTCAAATTCTTTCCAAGTGACCTTTTTGATCTTATCAAAACACTGACTGACCCTTTTTGCATCTTATTCTGCTGTATGATTCTTGTGGCAATCATTGTGGTGTTTATGAGAATTTTTTCATCAAGGAAATATTTAATATAATTTGTCTTTGATTTTTTCATTGAATAACACTCTCTCATGCATATAAATTAAATTCTGATTTCTGACCATATCGAATTTTTGCAGGGATATGTCTTTGTTGATAGGGATGGAAAGCATTTTCGGCATATTCTAAATTGGTTGAGAGATGGTGTTGTTCCCACATTAACAGAGTCTAACTATTTAGAGCTTCTACAGGAAGCAGAATATTATCAACTACTCGTAAGCCATAGTTTCTTCTAGTCAACTAACATCTCTTTTTGTTTTTTTTTTTTTTTTTTTTTTTAAATTTTAGATTTGAAATGAATGGGCATTTTATTTGGAGGCAGTATTGCTAAGTGCAAGCCACTTATTTATATATATCAATATATATATATATATATATATATATATATATATCTTGCTGCTTTAAATTTTAAGGTTGAAATTTGGTGTCCTTTGAGATTGCATTGAAATTTTTCTGCCAAACATCTTTCCTGTTTTACTCTTCATATTTGTTTACCTTTTCATTGTACGATCTTTTTGTTCAGTTGCATTTTATGTTTCGAAGAAAATCTACTAAGATCCAAGTTTAACTTTTATGAATTCAGTGGCATTTCTGTTTGTTTTCAAAGAATAGTTCAGATAATGGTAGTAGGCACACATTAGTGCTTTTTGGAGGGATCACTTGAAACGTCATACCTAAGTTAACTGGAATGGAGATTGATATATTAGAATGAAAAGTAAAGGAAGGCGTTACAGCTAGTTGAAGTGACACACGGTGCAACAAATGTAGCCTTCTTTTTGTTGCTAGGGCAAAATTTTAGCTCCTATGATCCTCTCTCTCATTCTCTCTCCTTATGATTTACAAATAATAGGATTGTACTTATCTCTTTGTTCCTTTGAAATGCATAAGTTATATGTTAGGTTCTTGGTGTTTATGTTAGAAATATCGGGAACATCAAAAGTAATGCTCTTATCAAAGTAAATCGCATTTGTCATCAACTTTTTCAAATTTGAAACGGCTAGACTGGACCAATGACTGCTTGAGACAGTTGCTGGAATTCTGTTGAGAGGCTAGATATCATGTTGAGGATTAGATTCTACATTCTTTTGATTCACAAAAGTAACCATTTTGGTTCAAGTTGTGCTTTGGCCTGGCTGACGAGTCTTTGTTTGTGAAGCCGGAGAGGATAGTTATATATATACAAGTATGATGTGCTTATCTAATCTTGGTACATTGGTCTGATAAGATGTTCTTTCTCTGTGTTCACTTTCTTGATTTATTTAACTTTATTCATTCATAAGTCCAATGCTGCCACAAATTATGTGATTTCTGTTGAAATTCTTGAATATGCAGTTCATATGTAATAGATAAATTATGTGTTTTTTTAAGAACAATGTGCATCTTACATTTTTTATATTATTATTATTTCAGGGACTAATAGAGAGAATCAATGTTGTTTTAAATAAGAAAAAGGAAGATAATGAGTCAGATACTGAATTGACGCGCATTGATATCATCAAGTGTATCCAGTCTGAAAAAGTCAGATTTCGAGGAATTAATCTTTCTGGCCTTAATCTTTCGAAGCTGGTAATATCTCCTGAATCTAGTGCTTGAAAGATTTTCTCATGCAAACACTTTCAGTTTTATGCCTGCCATAATTTGGTTTTCAAAGAAAGTCACTTAATAAGCCAATTCATGCATTTGCTCATCAAGTTTTATGATTACGGAGAAGCAGTTGTGTTTGCCAATAAATATTTATGAGGCCATGGTTTATTCCCATCATCAAACTACTTTAGGGTTTTGTTTGACTTCTCTGATAATTTATTGAAGTATGGTCTCTTTCTTTGTCCTCAAATCATACACCTGTTTAATTATATCTATTCTTTCTGATTAATGTGAGACTTGTTGGTGGTAGCTTAATAAAGGGGCTAATTGAGAATTAATCTCAGATGGTCAAACTTGCAGGATAAATCATTATATTTCTCTAAGATAATGCTTCCTCTGAAACATGTGCAGGATCTGTCGGAGGTAGACTTCAGCTATGCTTGCCTAAAAAATGTTTTCTTCTCACGTGCAAATCTTCAGTCTGCGAAATTTCGGGTTGGTATATTTATATTGACTTATAATCTAGTACATCTTCCATGAGGGAGTACAGATATTGATTTAAGTCCTATATGATCATCTTACCCTCTTCAAGTATGATTTTTGATGCATAAGGCAAGAGTGATGAGATTCGGTTGTTTCTTCTCTTCAACTTAATCTATTTCTTCTCATCACAGGATGCGGATGCTGAGGGCTCCATATTTCACAATGCAACTTTGCGTGAGTAAGACAGTCAAAGCAATACTGGTTTATCCTGATCTTGTTCATATTTAAGAATTGCTTTTTAAGGGTTTTGTGTTGACTAGGGAAGATGTGAATTTAATGGGGCAAATCTTCGGGGAGCTTTACTAGCTGGTGCTAATCTTCAGAGTGCAAACCTTCAAGGCAATTTTCAACTTTTACCCAGATAATTTATTGAATCTGTGTTTACTCAATGGTTCCATATATATTTGCCACTCTCATTTCTTGCACATTTTATTGCCTTATTATCTCTCTGTATATCTAGTTTCTGTTTACCCCATTTACATATTATTTCACTGAAAAATTTTGCACATTGTGATATTTTCTTATGGTTTTCATTTTTTTACTTTTACACTTTCTTTTGATTATTCAATATTCATGTGTTAGAGGAAATATTTGCAACATGGATTTTGAAAAGAAAGCACATTGACCTAGAGTGTAACTTCACAGAATTTTTAACCACAATCTTTGTTCAGAGAAGTGCATTGTGATCATTTTTTAGCTATAGGAATGACAAAAGATGGCCCACCTTTTTTTTCCCTGCAATGCTTGTTTATTACCCTTAAGTCTTGCGCTACTTGCTGTGAAATGGCATTTGGATTTAAATTTATCTTTATATATTGCAGATGCTATCTTGATAGACTGTAGCTTCTGTGGAGCAGACCTGCGATCTGCACACTTACAGGTTCAGTGTCTTTAATTCTTTAGATTACACACTCTCCTTATTTTGTGGGCATTTGTTCTTCTTTATGTTCATAGGGAACAGATTTTAGTAAGCTAGAGCCATGGTGAATTTACTCTCCTTTATTTCTTCAGCAATTGTTTGAATGAGATAGCTTTGTTTCTGTCTTAAAATTATACTCTTGTTAACGCCAACAATTCCCAATATCATTGGGTCAAAATCATAATGTTAAAATATCCCGTTTGCTTCTCATTCTTGTACTTATGCTGTTATCCTGAAAATTCTTAATCTGAAAGTATCTTGTCAATTACGCTGCTCTTCTTCCATAAAGCAATTTTCTGTTTGGAGGTTTAATGCAAATAGCAATCCTTTTTCCTATTGACATTTTCAGGCTGCTGATCTTACTAATGCCAACCTAGAGGGAGCTAATTTGGAAGGAGCCAATTTGAAGGTAAAGCTGTACTGCTTAAGCAATCCATTTGTGTAAGAATTATATGAGGTGCAAATAAGCTTTTTATATAATATATAATGGTAATAGACACACACACACACTTGTGAGAATTGAATATAGAATAATAGCAACCTTGATTTTGTTTGTGAATTGTTGGATGTTATTAATTAGATATACAACTCTAGTACCAAATCTCTAGCCAATTTCAAATTCAAGGATCATTAGGATTTGTAATTACCTTGATTCATTGATTCCTTTCAACAGACACAAATTCATTTAAATATTGTGTGCTTGTGCATGCTCAAGTATAGGTTGTCTCAAGTAATAAAAATAATAAAAGTTTGGGAGTTTGAATGTTGATCTATGGGGAATTAGTTATAAAGTCTAGTACAAGTCCAATTGTCCAAGTGTTATGGGAATTTTATTGATGAGTTGGTTTCTAAAATTAAAATTCAATGTTATTAAATACTTGGGCATTGGGATTCACTTTAAAGAAATTTATAGAATTCATTCTTGATACTTTTTAATAACTCAATTAAAAATCAACTAAAAAATGATCTTAATTGGAAGATGAAGCATTTAAGCACAAGAAAATACTTTTTTAAGAAAAGGTAGGAAAACAAAAGATTAACCTTTAAATTAATTTGTTAAAAACTATACCTTATCTAGCTTTTGAGATGTAAAAAATGTACAAACATTTAATGAACATTTGTGAACAATGAATCATGATCTCTAGCAAATCAAAGCACTTTTAAGAATGGAATTCACTCAATTAAAAAATTTTGCTTTAAAGTACAAATCAAAGGATCAAAGGATAATACTACAAACTCATCAAAGCTTCACCCTTAACCTTAATTATGAATTTAAAATTATATAATGTAAACAAAATAAGAAGAAAAGAAAATAAAAAAGTAAAGATATTCCAGATCTCAAGTTTCCCCTCATGTTTAATACAAGCGCCTATTTATAGGAAAATACAAAGGTAAATGTTAGAGTTTGCCAAGGTTAGGTAAATGTTGGAAGACTTCTTTCACATGCATTGGAGTGTGTTGGCCAAAAAGTCTTTGATTTCTTTTGATTATGTCTATGACCAAAACATGACAGTTGCAGATATATCTCTTAGCTTTTTAGAACATCGTCAATTATTGTATTTGGATAGGTGCATTGTGAGATACAGTCCAAATATAGAAGCTTGTTGGGCTGCACCAAAGTTACATTTCAGTTCTTTAAAAGCCTGATTTTTTTTCACCTAAGCACTTGAATTGGCCTGACCTTTGGCTTACAATATTATAAAAAAATGTGTTCATGATTTATTGGCTCTAGAATCACATCAATAAGATTTCCAGATTGAAAGATATGCTTATGATATGAAACATGTGCAAAATAAATCATTTTTCATGAATTAAGCAAACTCTTATTTTGAATTTTAAAATGCTTATTTTGAGGGACATTAATGATATTTTTAATTTTAAAATGATAAATACACTCTCTCAATAAATGTACACTTTTCAGTATCTATCACTAGTTACTCTTGTCTTTTTCAGTGTTCATGGCCTCAGCATGAACCATAAACTCAATTTTCTCTTGGTTACAGTCTTGGTCGTTTAATTATTTATAAGATGGCTTAAGATTCATATTACTTGTAAAGCAACAATTCGCTCGTGGAACATACCGACATTAACTGTGTCTCTATTTCTGAGTCATTGGGGAAACTCAGTCACTCTATATAGCATGCATTTATATAATTCTCTGTATATTTATATGCGTGTTTCGGAATTTTTTTTAAGTTTATTCTCTTTGAGCTGATGAGACACTGCCAAACATAGTGTCTAAGTTGTTATCGCATAGCCTTGCTTAGTATTTCTTGTTTGCGATTAAACTTTTTATGGATTACAAAAAATTGAAGGCATAATTATTTAAGCTGGTTTTATGAAATTATCATAACTAGTAATGGAAAAACGTTGTTAACCCCATTTCTCTGTATGTCTTGCACGTTCAGAGCATGCCGTGTGACCATACAAATTTCATGATGTTTTACTTCGTTATAATTTTAGAAAAAGATATCCCTGTAATTTGTAGTGTTAGAGCTAGAGTGTTTTTCATATTTTTAACGAAACATATTAGAGTAACTGCAGAGTTTGCCTAACATTACTAGTTGCATCAGTGGCTCGAGATGCTCTCAAATTTTAATTTGTTGAAAGTTCCATTGGTAACTTCTGCTCTCAAGGTTTTATTTTGGTGATAATTGAGACTTGAAATGCCTATTAGGGTGCAAAGTTAAGTAAAGCTAATTTAAGGGGGGCAAACCTTCAACGAGCATATTTACGGTATGTCAATCTTCGGGATGCGGTAAGTAAACTAGACCTAACTTTCAGAATGCGAAAATGTTTTAGTATTAAAATGCATCACAATCTGGGAACTGAGATGCACAAGGATTTAACAGCATTTGGAAGGTACGAAGCTTGATGGTGCCAATCTGCTTGGAGCAATTCGATAACAATGAACCCTGAAGTTGTATATATCCATACTATTGAGGTTGGTTGTATTACCCTTCTATAACCTTTTCATTTCCATTTCTCATATATTCTGCCAAAATCCTACTGTAATACGAAAACATTGTGCAAATAGTTGATAATTGATTTAATATATATGATCTGCCAGTAAGTTTTATGATTTTTGTGCCTTATGAAACTACAGTTAAAATTCATTTGCTTGCACTTTTTGGTAACCTGCAGCCCTGGATATGTATGGTCCCATATTTTAACAGCTACGTTTTCTGCCTGAAGTATAATCAGTTGATGAGTCGGGTGACTTGGGTGTATGGGTCATTTTATTGTAGCAGTTGTTTTCTTTTCTTTTTCTTTTTTATTTTTTAATTTTTTTTAAGTTACCGCTCAAACCCTCTCCACCCCCATTCCACCCCAGGCACAGATACAAATTATGTATATCCTTTTTTTAAAGATGGTGCGGGATGAACTCGATCCATACATCTCTTGCTTTCAAGATTGAAACCGATCCAATTGGGTTATCTCTTGGTCATTAAGTGGGGTTTTGCTAAGATTGTCACGACCTTGTGTTTGCTCACAACACAAGTAGGAAAAAAAAAACACTTTTTATTCGGTAAATTCTTATAAATCAGGTTAAAAAATATTATTTTGCTTATCTTAGGATTAATTCCAATGTGCCTCATTCATTCATCAACAATCTTCAACGCACATTCATAATCCTCGCCCTAAATTTTTATCTAACGTTGAAGGGTAAAATTGTAATTGAATAATGTTTGAATTAATAAAAAAATAAGAATTGATATCAACTTTCTTTTGCTCTCTACTCTCACCCAAAATTAAACCTAATTACTATAAATTCAATTTTCAAATTTTATACAAGAATCTGTATTTTTATTGCACTTGATTCATAACTTGTTTAAAATCAAAATAATGTGACTTTTGATATATATATATATATATATATATATATAATAATTTTAAAATTATACTGATATTAAGTAAATATTATTTTTATGAACTACTAGTAACTATTATTTATTTATTTATTTTTTAGCTTGAATTTAATATCTGGTAATTCCAGCCAATTCTAGGTTAATTTCTTTCCAATAAAATGAATTATAGATTAGAATTTAATTATATAATTTGAACACAAAAACATCCAAACCGGTGTCATATCTGTCTCAATCAAAAAGCAGGTCCCAACATACGTCCCACAAAAATGCGAATATTAAAAAATAGAGAGAGAGAGAGTTTAGAACTTTGTATCAAATTCCAGTAAATCATAATCTCGAAGTTTTGGATTGTACAAGAAATTCTTACCAAGGTACGCTTAATTCATGGGAAAGATTATGAGCGAAACTTCTTCCTGTAGATAAACGCAGCAACACCACTAATTGTACCAATGTGAAAAATACATAATTGTGTTTTATAGTGCGCCACAGAATTTATTAGATGCTCTTATACTGGCTGGCATTAGAATTTCTATAAGAAAGGCACAAAATTGTGAGCAAGTTCACTACCTCTAATTACAGGCGCAAAAGAAACATTGTTAATTACCATCATTATTAATGTGAGCGAGCACCACTAAATAATCAATATTGCCCGATACTTTTTACTTGAAAATTGAAAGTGAAGGGGGTTCATTCATGCTTCTACCGGGTCTGATCATTGAGCTAGAAAAGGTTTGAATGTCATCAGCACTCCAATTGCTTCCACCACATTCAGAACGAAGAAAACCATCTGGTTACCTGGGAGGAAGACAGCATCTTGACGCTTTTGTGCCCAGGAAAATCTGCAAATCAACCAAATTATGCAATTACTAAGCAAATGATCCAATTAATCATGTGTTTAAGTTCTTAACACAGTTTTATATAATTTGGTAAAGGGTGTTAACCATAGCAACCAAGAGAATCATTTATTTACAACTAGGCACGCATTCTTTGACATGCATTGAAGTGGGAAAACTAATTATTCTCATGGTCTGCTTTTTGACAGTATTGGTTAGTAGTTACTTGAGAAGTTGGTACATAGCATTGGCATATGAACAAATATGTTAAACAGCGAATTTAAAATACGAAAACTACTTCAGTTTAGTAGCTTCTCAGGAACAAAGAGCCTATATAGAGATCCAAGCATGCAACTGACTTACTTAACTAGGACTTAATATGCAAACTACTAGTAATTACTACGGGGGTTATTCTTATGATACGATGCAAGTGGAAAGTGACTTGAAGATACAACATATGCTAATGTGCTTGTCGATTTATTTATCTCATATCAAGAGTTTGTGAACTTCCACTCAGGTAGCTGCAGTCAAAGCTTAGTTTTGGACATAAGCTTAGGCCATTAATCATTTATGGGGCAATAAGAAAAAAAAAAATGGTTGAATATATTCTGCCGTTGAAGTTGTTGGATCACACTTCATCGTGAATGTAAAAAGTTACATGACACCTTAGAAAGAGAGAAGAACAGATTTTCTAAAGCCAAAGTCTTCAAGAAGGGAGAAATTGATGCAATAATAGCTGACGATGAAAGTCAAAATATTTTCCTTACTTATATTGGATTTGTAAATAGTTGTAGCTTGTATATTCCGGTAGAATCCCTCCATTAAAAACTAGGCGCAACAGACTATCATCCTTCCCCTGAGAATTCTACAACCTAAATATATTTTTTTTCTAACAATGGAACAACATATATGCCTGGACGGATGCTTTTATTTTTTGTAGGATGATTAGTTCTAGATATTACTCTTTTCATTCTGGATAGGATAAGCAACCAAATATATCGAAGCCTATGGTTAAAAGTTAATACAAATTTTCCAGATCTAGTACAATCCTTTCTTAGTTCCACATATCTGAATTTCAATAAGATACTTACAGAGCTCCTCCTCCAGCTGGACCAGCAGCTTTAAAAAGAGACATTGCAGTCATAGCGATTCCATTAGCAGCTCCTCTTTGATTCTGATCCTGTTGTGCCATACTCAGTCAAATCAACTTGACATATAGTACAGAAGAACCATAATTTGACAAAACAAGAATGAAGTAACTGAAAGCAAGGAACTAATACTAAATAAACCAAAAAAGGAAATTTACCACTGCTCTGTTTTGAAGAATGAATAATCCTGTTATGATAGACACCTGTTTATAAGAAAAGAAACAATAGTTACTACATTCCTGATAAAGCGCATATGAATGCAAAATTTTGCAAATATGGAACCTAAAATGATTAAGATCATTATTGAAAAACAAAATCAATCTGATTTCTCCGGACAAACTGATGATAAGATCAAGTCCAGAGATCTTTATGTCAATGTACAGCAGTAGAGAATCAGCATAAATGTTACTAAGAGCAGTTTTAGTTGTCTGCCAGAAGAATAAAGGCAATTGGGAAGTTCATAAGATCACCAGCAAGTTCATAAGCAAATGGACACTTATGCTTATTGTATAATATACAGTAATCTGTATGAAATGATGCTCCCATTTCCTCACTCATACCCAAGCCAAGCCGCTAGCTTGGCTAGTTTAAGCAAATTGACATATACTGACGACTCTTAATGCAACAAAACAACCATCTAATCAATATATCTAAGGTGAATGAATCTACTTTCTGCGAACCTGTAACTATCTAATTGCTCAGAAAGCATACTGAAAAAGTTCAGTCGACAAATTGTAGAGAGTAATGTAGTCAAGGGCAAAATATAAACATAAATCACAAGAAGCAATACAATTTTCTGTTATGTTCATTTTAACATGAAATAGTTATTTAGTGAATAGATAAATTGGGAAAATAATAATCACCAATAAGAAAACGATCATAGTATTCAAACTCACCATTATAAATCATGTATTATGCAGAGAGTAACCATGAGCTAATAGTTTTTCTATGTACAAACAAAAATAGTTCCCAAACATGTAATAGTTGACCAAATTAACTCTTCATCAATTATCATTCCTTTGCATCAGAAGTCTGTAACCCAAAATAACTCATAATGATAAGCATAAGATTGGTTTAAATTATACTAGTGAGTAGTATATCCACTTACAGATAAAGCATTCTTCAACACAGAAGCACAATTTATCAAGAAGGAAAGGCTGAACCCGGATAACATTGCTATGTAAGTGTAACTTGTCAAAAGAGGTATACAGAGGACCTGTACATAGAAAATTAAGTGACCAAAAACACAAAGACAAATATTTTATAAGCAAATATGTTAACAGTAAATGCTATATTGAGTTCAAAATTACCCCGGCTATGCGCGCAACCACTATTGGCCCAAGAATCCTCTCCATGTATGGGTATAGAGAAAGTTGAAAGACAAGAAGGCTGAACCCTAGAAGTTCAAAAAGTGGACAATTGTCAAGTATGGTTGAGATTAATATATGCACTTGAAAATAAAACAAAAAATAACAATTGTCAAGAATGGTTTAGATTGGTACATGAACTTAAAAACAAAACAAAAAATAACAAAAGAATATCTGAATGAACAACAGTGCTTTATAAGTTTCATTCTAACTTATGTTATCATAGCACTCCATTCTATAGGAGAGTATTAACTCCCTGAAGAACCACAAATCCCAAAAGTTACAGATGCTGTTTTATTGGTTTTGCAGACGTATAGATACCCTCCTTAATTGTTTTTGTATACCTACAGAGACCCCTCTCAAGGATTTTTTTTTTTTTTTTTTTACCTTTCTTTGTGGAAATCTCATCCACTCTGATAATTTCTTTCTTCCTTTACAATTAATATACATCATTTCTGAAAAATAAAGCATGGCTAATACAGAAAATGCTTCCTGAGGAGTTGTGTATGACACTTGGAGACTTCTTTACACCTGAACAAAGCTATAAATGTAGGAGTATAAACATGGCCCTTTTGAATTGACAATCAAATCTAAAACGTAGGTAGCAAAGTTGGATAAAAATGTTGAAAAAACAAAGAAAAATTATACAAGATTATCCATATCAAAAGGTTAATGCAAGTACCCACTTTGTACCTGAGATGGCAAGAACTTCACCAACATTTTCAGTTGAATAACTCAGACCCCCATACTTCCTAGGGCTGACAGCCCACAGTGAAAATATCTACAGAAAGAACAGTTTCAACAATTAAGCCAATATTGTTGCCAGTGAAAATAATATGATATAGAAATAGAAAACAACAACAAATAGGAAAAGCAACATAGTTTCTTGTATATGAAGCTCAAAACAACCCCAGTGGCAATAACCGCCCGATGTTTAAGGTGGAAATTTTGAAAATGTAATGAATCATTAAAAAACTATCCAATGATTTTGACAATAGCATTTGGTGTTCAAATTCAACATCCACTTTAAATACATGAGAAAATAAAGTGTTTCAAATTTGTTGACAAAGCATTCAGCAATACAACAGATACACTATTTTTTGGTAATAATGCCCATGACTAATAGTGAACAGTATAGTATTATGGTAATGCTTGTGGTTGATGGAATGATGACGGCATTCTTGCTTGCACTAGTGGTGGTTAAACAAGTAGTAAGAATGAAAAATAATGGATAATGGAGAAACAAATAAACAGTTCAAAACACAATGCTGATATTTTATGGAACATGTACATATTAATGCAAAAAAAAATCCATTTAGGAGCACCCATCCTTAACATAAACCGTATTAGTGATTTCATTCGTTTCCAATTTTTTCTTTTTATTATTGTTGGCTTAGTATTTTCTTTTTCAACAATATGATCTCATATCTAGCTCCACAATATTTGAATAAAGGCTATTTTACGCAAACTTGGAATTGCTACTGTTTAAGAAGTAGGGGAAATCTTTGAACATGACAACAATGCAAATAACTACTTCAATCATAAAATTTAGTAAACAAGTGATCGGCCAACCAAGAAAATTTTCATTATGAACTAAAAGTGTTGATCCATACTGCGGCTAGAAGAATTATTAAATTTATTTTTTACCCAATTGTTTTTGGTTCAATTCAAATTTCTTTCTTATACCAACAAATGCTTCTTGTCTTGCAAAAAGAGAACTGTTGGACATTTAGGATTGTTGTTGATATTGTTACTTGGCTCGGGAGTAAAAAGAAGCCTGACCAATTCAAAAACATAGGTAGGCCACCACACATGAAACATAAGGTGGCTAACTGGGGAAATAGATAGCTAGTTCCAAGCGAAGTGTCAAAATAGTTTTAACCAGGAATCTATGTTGCATGACATCATAAATTGAAAAGCATTGTATGGCTATTTTTTTTTTCCCTTAAAAGATTAAGATTTTCCATTAGAATACATGACCATTTTATTTTTTTTTGTCACAAGCAAGAAATTTGTTTTAATGTTTTCCAGCACCATTCTCATCTCTTATTGCAACTAGCTCTTGCCACAATTATATAGCATTAATGAATCTAAAGGAGCCCTCATCTCAGAATGGAAGAGGAAGATTTTGACTGTTGTAGTTTAGGTTACCACTAAAGGAACAGAACTATGTGTTTCAATTCTAAAAAACAATTTCCTTGGGGAAATAGAAAATCATATTGATAAATGAAATCTAGCTCGATTAATAACAAAAGCTAAACATAAATGAAATCTGGTAGAAATATACCTCTGTGTAAGCCATATCATGTAGTGAGAAAACACAATAAACAATGATAGAAGACATTAAGGGCCAATTCTTTAGGAGGCTTTTCTTAGCAGTTGCCTCTCTTCCCTCATGTTGTTTAAACTCTGCATTAGAACCAACAGATTCCAAAGCATCATATGAGACATCACATGATACATCATCTTCATCGTGCGTGTGCAATGTCTCCTGTGTAACAAGATATATTTTAGAAACTGATTGCAGCAAATAACAAGAGATGATGTCATTCTAGTTATTAGAACTTATATGATTAACTTTAAACTTAAAGATAACACAATTAGCAATATTAAATGGCATCAGTTTTATAAAAGAGTTACGCAACATGCATCCTACTTAATATAACTAATGGCCCAAATAAACACTTGGATATAATACAATGATGCATAATATTTGTCTGGAAGGCATTAATAGCAGAAATAACGTACAGGAAGCCAGCAAGAAGCTATAGTTACCCCCAGCGCAAAAAGTGATATAGAAAGGCAGGGCAAGAAATATGGAAATCTGCAAAAACCAATTTTTAAGGATACCATTCTTACAGAAAAAGTTTAAAAGAGTAAAAACAGATAATCGGTAAAACTTAACTTACTTTCCAAATAGAGATTCTTTGGGAAATATATTTGGATATTTCTCTGCTGGCTGGATTGGAAAATCATCCACAAAGTTTAGAACAGTACCTCACAAGCATTAAAAAAATAACAAAAAGGGGCACAAGCCGCATGTATTCGTCTACATACAAGCCCAAAAAAATTGAAGTACCTGTGCCAGAAAACCACCCAGTGCTGGGCCAATGATCAATCCTATACCCCATGCTGTACTAACCTATAAAAATTATAGTTCTCAATTCCAATGCTGCAGCAATTATTTTTTTTTTTATTTGTTTTTGAGAACCCAAATATACATGGACCAATAAGCTCACCGTTGACAGCCCTAAAGCTTGGTATTCTTCACGGAATATTTCACTTCCATATGCCTGTTCATAAAAGAATAAGCACAGATATTTAGTGGAAGTCAGAACTATGAATAAGAAATAAGCTGCAGAACAAAATTTCAATACCCTTATGGGTCCAAGCAAGCCATTCAGACTCCCAAGAAGAAACCTGGTGACTAAGGCCATCCAGAAATTCACACTAAGCCCAAAGAGAGTGTTGAAAATAACCCTGCGGCCATTTTAAGACAGATACGAGTGAAAAATAATAGGTATAGGATGTCTAAAATAAAGAACTCGAGAATTAATTGACAAAGTATCAATTTCAAGTTTGACATGAAAATAGCAGTAACTAACACTGCAGTAGTCCCCATTATTATAACTGGTTTTCGACCATAGCGATCAGCCACTATTCCCCAAAAGACAGATGTCAAAGCTCTGCCAAGCATAAATGAAGACCCTTCATGGTATTAAGAGGTTTGTTAGAATAACTTTTCAAGGCAATGTGAAAATTAAGTTGCACAAATAAAAACACCAGTATTAAAGACAAAGAATAGATGATAAGCTCACCCAAATAACCAGCATACGATCCAATATCTTCCTCTCTTTTCGCTATATCAAAATCCCTAATCTGAAAATATATAACAAAAGAAACTGCTGTAAAATAGTTATAAAGGCCAAGTTCTAAAGTGACAGACGAAAAAGTGTTTGGCCATATGTACAAAAAAGTTTATCCCATTAATCTACAAATAGATAAACACCCTATCAATAAATGAATTACATGATTTATAACCGATGAGATGAATGAAAAACTACTCTAGAAGGCAGGTTACTAGTTGTTTTGAACAGTTTTAATCACTTTATGAGTTCAAAAAATTATTAAAAAATCTGACAAGTTTCAGCAATTAAGTAAGTTGATATACTCCAGGATGGTTACATTAATTTTCCATTGGTGGTCTAGTTCAACTACATAAATGAATCGCAGGAAGATCTTTCAGACCAGATAACTTATAATGCCCTATTATAACTTATGATTATGATCAGTTAGTGGGAAAGTTTTCATGCAAAAACGATGTTAATTAATGTTGTTAATATTTAAACAATGTGCTTTCCCCCTCAAATATTTATAGCAAATAAAAATAATTTCCCCTGTATGGGCACAGTACCAAATTGATTAAATAGAATATTGGAAATTCTCAACAGGAAGTATGAAGATTAGTAGAAGAATTATTGGTTATAGCTTGCATAAATTAGATAACTTATTCTGTATACAACACAGAAGGTAACAATTACACTCACCATAAAATAAAGGAAGGGAAATAGAGATGATATCGGCAATGCTGAAAAATTGAACACAAGAAGGTTGTAAGGGATAATATAACAAAATTTTTCACATAACTATAAAATGTTTCACAGCTACTTGCTATAGCAAGCAGTGCAAGAAACCAACAAATTGGTGCAAGAGGCTATTGAATTCTTGAATGATTAAGTTACAATCATAAACAAAAGGAAGGACAGCCTTAAAACAACAACAGAAATTATTTATGATACCATGTTCACCTTACAACTACCACTCAATGAACAAAAACAAGAAAAAAGTTTATGATAGTAGCTTCAAAATTAAAACTTAACATATTTCCGATGTTTCTAACTAAAACTTTCTGTTTAGTTTTTGGTATGCCAAAACCATAGGAGCTATGCCCACTACTGTTAAAGTTTTCTATGAATTGATGGGTGGAAACTGTCAAATTGATACACAGCTGTAAACTCGAAGTAATGCAGAATTCACATCTTCGGTTACTAACCAAAGTAACGATAACAGCACTATACTCCGCAAAAAAATGTAATGGAGAAATTGCTGATTTCCATATTTACAAAGTATGAAATAACTTTCCCGTTTTCATTTGGCAATTCAAAAATCTTTGGTTATCTTTGGAGCTCCAGACTTTAAATTTTTTATATAAACTAAATTCATTTGCAGGCATCTCATTTCTTAAATTTTACCGCCTGGCTGAATTATGACATTAGAACTAGATAATTTTCAAGATAAAGAGAAAATAAAGCCGCTCTTAAAGCCAACCAGGATTTTCATGAAAGAATTTACCAGTGCAAAGTACAACAATCCATATAGAAACAAGCTCTCCAATAGGTAAACCCCGTCGCAACTCTTTAAACTGCTCAACCTTACAGCCTGGGCAATTCTTATAATATTTCTTCTTCAACAGAGGCTCTTCTAACTTCCCCTCCGCCATACTTGGATAAACTCAGGTCACTGTCTTCGCCTACCAAATCCAATATTGACGTATAAGAAATTGGGCACATAAAATCATTGAATATATAATGGAATCTAGCAAAAGAGGTAATCATGTATTGTAAAATGTTTACATGACATGCACGGTTGCACTGCCTATTGAAGCCAAGAATTGGTAATAAAATAAAATATACAGAAAAGAGATACCAACCCAGCTCCAGAGACGCAGACGAAAAACTTTAATGCTTTCGTTACATTCCCATGTTAAATGGAAACCGTGTTAAATATATGGCGCCATGCATTGTTTACCAGAGAGTTCACGCACCAATTTCTCGTTGAATAAACTGCGTGGTGCGTAATATCATAAATATTTTAAAGAATTAAAAACAAAAATAACGCCACAAAAGAAGCGCACCTGCCCAGTACCGACATAGACATCTTAGGCTGATTATTAAGACAGATTTGAGGACCAACCGGTATGCATATGATTGATGTCAGTGTAAGCGTCAAAAGGAACCGTAGGATTAAAAATTAACGGTGATTAATACAAAAAAAAATTACTCAAAAAGGGTTTCACAAGACAAGACTGAAGACTCGGTCATTGATAAATAGTGACCCGCTTACTGCGATGAACCAATCCGGAAATGGAGTAAGCAAATTACAAATGAAATTCGTATACTTGAAAGCCAAAAAGAAAATAAAAGAACAGAAGCTTTGATGAAATTTTTTTGATTTTGACATGACCGAAACCAACTTGACAGAAAGTGGCCCAAGATAATCATAACAAGTGACATCACGAATTATATTGCTCGCTGGGGACGCATTATATCAAGCAGGTGATCTGCATTGATGGGAGAAAGGACAAAGACTTCGAAAAATGACCAACTTTTTAAAGTCTTTAATCTTACGCTTGCCATGACAACATTTGTGTGGTTTCGATGTTTGAATGTAAAACCTTTCTTGATAAAGCGTCGCTTCGAGCAACATGATTTCGGACAAGAAATTTGTAAATTTGCTCTTTTTGGAGCAGAAAAAAAAAATGCTTGGGCCAGTCTCAGTAATCAGTTGGTTAAACAATTGAGTCTTCTGGCTGAAATGATTGCCAGTGACTTTTGTATCACTGCTATTATAATAAATACATTGCATGTAAACAAAACACGTGGCTTATTAATTTCGAAGATACAATGAATGTGGTTCGCTAAGTTATTACAATTCAAAAAAAAAAAAAAATAGCTACGAAATTTGAAAATAATTTTATAAAATTTAAAATAAAAAATATTAAAATATATAAAATAAATAATAAATAATATTTAATAAAAATTTAAAATATATAATAAATAGTACTTAAAA
>CP135555.1:4020356-4062990 GCA_032402905.1 Khaya senegalensis | reverse complement strand
TGATCGATAAAGTTGCCTAATCTTATTTAATATAATTTTATTATTATTATTGTTATTTCAACCTCTTATTTATACTATTATTATAGTGTATTATTATTATATTGATCCTATCATGTTTGATATCAAAGTCAAATTTAACTTTTAAGGTATTTAAATAAATAATCTATTAAGATTTAATTTTTATAATATTTATCTCTAATCATCTTATATATTATTTGTTGCTTGGTCAATCATGATATCCATTGGTCAACTTAAATATTATGTTAAACGATAATCTAATAGTTGATTCTAATAACTGATTTGTAATTTGTAAAAGAGATTAATATTAGACAATTAAGAATTTTTTAAATTAAATGTTAGAAAAACTAAGAAGTGAAAATGTTGATGATGATACTCCTTCAGTTCAAATTGAACCGATCCAAACCAATAGTTCGAATCAGCTTAAAAATTTATTAAATTAATTTTAATTTTAAAAAAATTAAACTACAATAATTAAATCAATTTTTAAGTTAGGTGTCATCCAAGCTGAATCAAATTGATCCAATCCAATAAATTTAAAAGTATTTAAAATTTTATATTTGGTAATTTTGTATTTATTGTTTTACAGTGTAAAAAAATTTAAAATTTTATATTTGATAATTTTAAAATTTAAAATTTAGAATTTTAAATAAACATTTTTATTATATTATTTTTGAGCCTAATAATAATTTATGTGCATCATGTAATTAGATTCATTTTTTGGGACTAAAAATAAATATAATTTGATAAAATAATTGAATCTTACAATTATGATAATATTTTGAGTTTAGGCCTAAATTGATAATATCAATTTTGATTGGTTTAGTTTGAGCTTTATTATTATATTGGATTAAACTGACTCAAATTTAACTCTACAATTTTGAATCGGTTTGGATCCAAACCAAATTTGTCCAACTCTATCTTCAAGTCATCATCAAGATATAATGAATTCTCAAGAAATTAGTATTTCAAATATTGAACAATCCTTGTTAAATTGACATATACAAAAGTAAATTTTAAAACAATTTATGAAATTAGTATGCTTGATATCAAACATACTATTCCATCAAAATTGCTAAAAATTCTTTCAATAAAATAATAATATGATACAATTGAATTACTTTCTTATCCTCCATGTGACGAATTTATTATGTATTTTAACAAATTTAAAAAAAAAAATTTAATTCATGCTGAATTTAGAATAAATTTAAGTGCGAATAGATATCCACAAGCATTTGCACCATATGCATGCGGATATTTAATTTTTTAAAATTTTTTTCTAAAACCATAAAATGATGTGATTTTAATATTAAAAAAATCTATCAAAACGGTGTCATTTTGATCATTTATAAATTTTTTAACGCATATAATAGACATGTCTAAAAGGTTAGGCTGGCCTAGGCATGGCCAGACCTAGCCCGTCTACAATAATGGCTCGACTTGTTGATGGACTAGGTCGAGCCTTAATGATAAAGCCTCTTAGGGGTTAGAGCTAAACACAGGCCATTGATGGCTAAACGGTCAAGGCCAAGTTTAAGCCCAGGAGGTCTTAGGCCCTTTAGGCTCACTAACACTAATTTTTTTTATAATTTTTTATTTATTATTTTAATATATATATATAGATATTACTTTTCTTTATATCTTATTTCATTCATTTTATCAATTTTAAATTTTGAATATGCATACCAAAAACATCAAAATATATATGTAATGTAAATGTAACATGTGTGTCTTTTAAAATTTTGTATTTATTGTCATAAAAATAAACAAATAAAATATAATAACAATATTAAATTACTATTACTACTAATATCAAATAATTACTATAAATTTTATCATTTAAATATTAAAACGTTAATTAAAATTTAAAAAAATACCATGAGTGATGAGTGTATTAAAAGGAAAAAAAAATTATTACATAATTAACAAATGACAAATACATTAATATCACTTAGAACAAAAAAATAAGAAATAAAATTAAATAAATAATATTATATATATGACAAATACATTAACATCACTTAAAATAAAAAAAATAATTAAATAAATAATATTATATATCAAATAATTTTGATCTATTTATTTTAAATTAATTTGACAATCAAATTACGATATTAAATAAATTAATTTTAATAAGTGAACTTACATCACTACCGTTATAGTACATCTCAACTAGATTGGAACCTATTGAACCATCTATTATTTACATTTCACATTTTTTTTTATTTTATAATAAAATTATAAATATTAAAATTTTAAAATTATAAATATTATAAACTAATCTAATTTTCATCAATAAAACAACTTTTCATTTCAAAATCATCATCATCTTGATCGTCATCTCGGATTTAATCTTAAATTTTTAGTTCTACATCTTCATAATCTTTCAAGCATATCAAGCAATTCAATACTTCTAATACCTTATTTTCTACACCAAAAATAAATTCTGATACTACTATAGACATTAAAGGAGTTAGTAGATCATGAATTATGATGGAAAACGCAGGGAACACCCTTTCATTTGCTTTTTATCATTTCAAAACATCAAATTTTTTTGTCTAATCTATACTAAACATCAAATTATAATTAGTAGAAATATATTTTCCTAATTCATTAAGTCCAGTATAAGAAGAAGAGTCAACAGATCTATTTGCAACAGTGTTAAAAAATTTTCATGAAATAGTATTAGCTATAAGTCTATCATTGCATTCATAAATTGGCATATCTATTTCAAAAATATCCTTATATTAATTATAAATATTATTTAACAAGTTTTTAATAGAAGAGTTATCCATATCAAGTGTAACATTTAAATTTTTTACAATTGCATCTACTAATTTAATTACACCATGAAGGTTTATTCAAAAATTCATTATTGTTGCATATATAAAAAATATTGAAATATCTTTTCAATATTTATTAAATTTTTATATTTTAAAACTCATTAATATTTCTATAACTAGCAAATATATAACTAATATCAAATAAATAATTCAAAACACAACATAAAATTAGAAAATAAACACGTGAACACGATAATATAACATTATAAAATATTTCTAAAAAATTTATAAAATTAAATGTCACAATTCAATTATTATAATTTTTTTGGTTTGTTGAAATAGTTTTATACAATCACTCCTACATGTAGTTTTAGGTACTAATTTAAAATAATGTTGAACGTACCTTATCATGAAATTTTCAAATCTTTTATTTTCTACTTGAATGAAAGGATGTTCATTCGATACAATCCATTTAGCCATTCCATCCCTTATGTGTTGATGTGAGTACCTAAAATAAGTGATAATATTGTCCCCAAAAGAATTTGGTGCAAGTAAAGGTTAAGTATGGTCTTCCAAGGAAACCTATTATTGCATATATTTTATTATATGTCATTTTAAATGTCAAATTTCACTCTTAGTACTTAGGACAGCTTTACATAACTTACAAATAACTTTCTATTCTTATTTTTCAGTAGTATATTAACTCAAGACTCTAATGTAAAATTTTTCCAAACACTTGATATCTTTACCCTTTTAGAACTAGTAGCATTTACTGTAGTAGAACTAGATCCACTTCCATCTAAATTTTATCTACTTTAGATTATTTAACAATATAGAAACAATAAAAATCTAACATCAAAATAAAAATACATAAGTTTAATAAATCAACAAATTTATTTTATTTTTTCAATAACCAATCATTTATAAAAAGTATGTTATCGATAAAAAAAATAAAAATAAAAATAAAAATTTATGTATTGCAATATGACAGCAAAATAGGATAAATATTATTATATGCCAATATCAACTACTATTATAATATGACAGCTGACCCTACTTCATTCTCAAAGAAACCTTTATGCTTCAACATGCTAAAATTTATTTTTTTTTTACATGGTACTAGACTTTTTGCATTACTTAATGCAATAATCATTATTTGATGAATGAATTTTCATGTTAGCTAGTTATTTAGTGACTAATTTATACAAGTTTTGAATTTTTGAAAAAAAAAAATGCATCACACAAAAGACTTAGAATTCAGAAAATCTTAAACTAGCAATATCATGACCATGAAACATACAAGTGTCAATTATTTTCACTTTTCACATATCCAAATTAGCTATTATAACAAATAACTAGTGTATTAGAAAATAAAAAATTAAATAATTTCATACAAAAATGGACAAGTAAAAACAAAATCTCATCTCAAGGCAAAAGACACACAGAATCTTATATTAGTGAATAAAAAATCCATCCGCAAGCACACAACTAGAAACATTGATAATAAACATAATAAGAAATAATAAAAGACTTATGTATTGCTCTCATTTTAGAGTATGATCATACATTTCATAGAAATAACAATAGACTTATGTATTCCTGATGATAATCACAAGTATAATGCCCTCATTTAAAAGCTCCTACAAGTATAAACATTCAATTATACATTTTTCAAATCTTAAACAAAGAAAAAGCACCAATTTTTCATGACTTTTAAACTAAAATTTTCGCACATTGGACTACCTGACATAGTGATATGGTAACCCTGTTAAAAATATTTTTGTGATAAAATTTAAATTGTCTTTCTTAATTAAACTTTTAGCCAAAAATTATATAATTACTTTATTACGGGATACTTCTAAATTGACACTAAACAACAATCAAAAAGTTAAAAAATTTCTAAGAAATGTCAATATTTACTCTTCATAATTGTTTACAAAGATTTGACTTAAACTAAAGCATCTTCTTAATTGTTTTTAGGCAAAAATTTATTTCATGTTTACTCTCCAAAAATATAAACTAACAAACTAGCCAAAAAATTCTAATATTTTCTTTAATATAATTATTTGGATATGCACAATCAATAATTTAACACATATGACATGTTTGCAGCCTAAATGATTTCTTCAAACTAACCTATGAAGTATGAACCTTACATATTGTCTACACTTTATACTAAGGTAAACAAAAAGCCAATAAAGTATAGTTGTAAACTATATAAGACAATAATCAATAAATCAACAATAAACATACAAAATTACAAATATAAAAATACAATAGAATCGAAATCGTACTTGTGAGTGTAGTTATAAATTTAGTTAAGATTTAAAATGTAAAACAAAATTTACTTTCTTTGAATTAAATTAAGGTTTATAAATTTGAGGAAGAAGAAAGAGATACAAAAATAATAAGTTGAAGACAAATTGAAAAAAAAAAGATACATACCTATTTATCTACGAAATTTTTAATTTATACATGTCTTCTAACCCTTTTTTATGGTTTAAATCTAACCATTTTAATTATCTAAAAATTTATCACAGTAGCTCTTGTTGTTCAATGTTTTGCTCCACTCTCTACAAAACAATTGAAATAAAAGTAAAGAGGAGAGAGATAAGCAGGTTCAGGTAGCCATTACGAAAAAAAAGAAAGAGCTTAAGGGTTGATTGGTTAAGTTGGCTACTGATAAGAGTAGGACTGAGCAAATTGGGAGAAAAAGATGAAGAAAAGACAAAGACAAACAAGTGAGGTGAGTGTGAGTGTAAAAGAACAAAGAAACCAGAAAGCTCAGAAGACAAATGATTGAAACGAAAAAAAAAATAAGTTTTGACTTTTGCTCAAGGGCCAGTAGGCTAGCCCGACTCAATCATAGCACGACCTACATGGGCAGGGTTTCATAGGCCATGCCAAACCTAACATTTTTTATATGAGCTCGGCTTGGCTCGGCTCGGCTCGGCTTAACACAAATACTGTGCAAGCTTAAACTAGTTTGGCACATTAGCTCACGTGGGCTTTATTTTCACAAGTCAAACTAGCCCGGTCCAGCCCTTTAGACACCACTAGCACACATGATGCCTCTCCTCACTCTTAACCTCTTTGCCCAGACCATCATTATCTTGTCTCTTCTCTAGCCAAACCTTAGTATTTTACTCATAAGGAATACTTTGATAAGGAAAATAGTCCAAGAAGCATAAGGATATCCACAAGGATAAATATGAATAAGTTTTTCAACCAAGTAATACTCTTGCCCAACCTAAAAAGAGGCGCTTCTTATGCTGGAGTATGCTTGGAATTATAACTACCATAGAACATGGTAGTATTCCGCTATAAAGGTAACTAAGCTATTTTTAATCCTTGGTTTTTATTAACTTTTGTTTTTTATTTCTCTTCTTATATTTTTTCATAAATGCTTTCTTTAAAGTTTATCTCTCACTCTATTTGTAAACTTTGAATAATGTTCGTTCATCAGAGTATGGACAATTTGATTTTTTTATATTTTATGTTGAGAGTTTGTTATATCATATATATATAAATAGATTTTCATGACACTGGTAGAGGTCCACAAGTACCTTCAATGACTGATTATTTTGAATTCACAATGGCTTTATTAAATGAAAATGGAAGTATTTTTTCAAATCCTTGCAAGGGTGAAAAAAACAAGAAGACTCTCATGTATCGTCCATTTAGCAACTAGACAAATAATAATGAGGTTAGATATTCTCATTTTCTATATTTGCTTTCATGGTTTAATTTCATCTATTTATTTAGATATGGGCATATTTGTCTCCAAAAATTATGCACTTCAATGTGCATGAAACTTATCTGCATGCTCGCTTTTGATGCGCATTGCAAATAGTGGTCTATGTGGTTTAAAGGAAAAGAAATCAAGGTTGTGGTACTTGGCACAACTTGGGTGGCTATAATTATAAGTCTTAATTATCTCGTGTCTTTATTTAGGGTGGTTTGTAAGTTTGTAAAATAAATATCATAGAAGTTTTTTGTATAATGATGAATAAGATTTCAAAACATTTGTAAACATCTTAGGACATATGTATACACCTTCAAATGTGTATTCTAAATTTCTTCCTATGAGCTCATGCCAAAAATGCTTTGAAACTTTCTTGCAAAGTTTTTTTTTTTTTTTTAAATTTCCATGAAAATTGTGTGTTTGCATTGTAAAGTTTGAAACCATGTTTTTTCTTATTATTTAAATGTTGATGAACTTTGTTTCAATAATTGGGTTAAAATTTTTATTATCTATCAATTTTTTTCTTTAACATACATGAAAAATTAATAGGGAGACTTGAAACTAACCCAAAAGGATGTCTTTATAGATTATCCACATTCCTTTGAAAGTTTATTATCATTCATGATGGAAAATTTTATAGATACATAATAATTTTTTAAACTTCAACATTAAAGTAAGAACTGAAGTTTGCAGGCAAAAAACTAATAAGAAAAATGAGTTCCTTACTGCTGATAACAATTGCTTATTTTATTCATGACATAAACATTCTTCCTTCCTTGTGCAGCAATGGCTCTAATTTGTTGCAATTACATTCTATCAATGCTATCTTCAAATCGTCAAGTTTTGTAATAATTGTCAGCTTTGTGTCATTTCACTAACATCTTTGCAGAGAAATATTTTACCCCTTCATGAGCTAGTGATGTCTGCATTAGGCTTTCAAGATCAACTTACAATTGTCACTTATGTTTCTGATTGTCTTTTTTTAAATAATCAGTCTCAGTTATATACACTATAAGACTCTAGTAATTATCTTAAGCCTAATATACTCAGTTGGCATCAATTCATTAATATGTACATTAGCAATAATGTCGTGCATTTATACTCATTAAAACTTTTAATAAAATTGCCTAATTAACTCTTAATCTCATGCTGAAAATTTATAGTTTTAATTAAATAATTTATAAATTTAAATTTGATATTCAATAATAGTACAAGTATAGTTTGAAAATCTAAAAAAAAAAATCATTAAAAATTTGTGAATAATTACATCAGTGTGATAATTGTTAAAAATTTATTTAAGTAAGTTTGGTAAAATCTGCAATGGATTTGGTACAAGTTTAACATGAATTTTCTTAATACATGCAAATAAGTTTAGAGGTGTTTGCCCTAAATCTACACCTTTATCATTCCTTAATTAGACTCCACAAGAAAAACAACTTCAAGTACTTGCATTTATGACTAGTTAAAATAGCAGTAAAACTTCTATATTAATTAGGTGTAAATATTCATGGTTTGTTAATACTTAGAGATGCAAAGCACGTAAATTTGTTAAATTTTTTATTATCAATTATGCAATCAAATTTATCAAATGGTCTTAGATATTTCAGTTGTTATCGTAATTTTTCAATTGACTTATATAATTCTCATAACCTCAAAACCCTTACTCTAAACATTCAGACAAAATTTAAATTTCCTTAATGAAATAAAAGGTGTAAACCTTATATACTAAGTATATTACAAAGTCATAATTATAAACTTAATCCAAGAGCCACATGTTAGTCAAATTTTAAAAAAAAAAAATCCTTTTAAAAGTTAACAAAGAGCATGTCAACACCATCACTTCAAAACTACTCAAATGATTACCAAAAGTTTGGAAGCTTGAGGACACAAATCCTCACCAAATATTACAAGAGGTGATGTTCATGAAATAATAGAATCACGTAATGAAAGTGTGACGATCAAGTTCCAACCTTCCATGCAAATTTCAAAAATTGGAATGGAAGATCTTGAATCTTTCCCAACATTTAACTTTTTCATTAAGGAATCCTCCAAAGCCACTAAATATATTCATTCCTTCTAAATTGAAAGAAATGGATTTTAAACCTACAATACCCAAACTCTTTTATCAACCACTTATCCTTCTAAACACTACAAGCCCTCCTAGTTTCCTAACCATGGCTCCAATACCTTTTAACATGGCAAATAACCTTTCACAACTCAATGTAATATCTAGCCGATTTACATTCAATAAACCCGTATTTTAAAGTGAGTTTGCTTCATCCAAAAATATTCAAAATATAAAATTATTTTTTGAAACTTATACTGAGACACCAATGAACCACTTCATTAGATTATACCATGAGCATATGGAAACTATCAAAGATCATATGTATTTCTTTAATTAGCTAAAGATGCATTTTCAAATCTTTATAAATTGTTAAATAAATATTAATATTAAAGGATCTCAAGTTTAGAAAATAACTTCAAACCAGGCTATCAGTTCAATTATACCTCTTTTAGATGAATTACTATTACAGTATAAAAATAATATTATGCTTGTATCATCTTTCAAAGATCTAAATAAACCAAATAATGTAGAAATTCATTTCAAAGATATCAAAAGAATCTATCAATAAAATAATTATACCAATCAGTTTGCCGTACATGGTAGCAGATCAATTTGAATTATGGTTAGGTAATATTTTATATGCAAATTTATTAACTATGATGTAATTAAATATATTTATATTGTTAATTTAATAAAAAATTAAATATTTTTTTATGAGATAAAAAGTCTATTTTTTTATTTTTTAACTGAATCTAAAATATTTTATTAAAGAAACAAAAGAAAATAAAAAAATATTGTGAAATATTACAACGCCTTTCAAGTAATGTCATTAAAATAAATTTTACACAAAGATTACATTATATTTAAAAAATTATAATTTTATAGACTTTAATTCTCTAGAATTTCTTAGTTGCTATGTCATATATCGTACAAAAGTCACTGTAATTACAAGTCTTTGTATATAAAAAAATAAAAGTCTTAGATAAAAAAATCTTAACGAGATGATCTAATAAAAATACAACATGTATATTTATATTTCTCTTACATTATCATTATCATTTTTATGAACAACTTCTAATGCTTACCTTATTTAAAAAAATTTTAATAAAAAATATACAAATAGAAAACTAAACTATTTTGGTGTGTGATAATCCCTCAAAGAGAAGAAAATATTGGTATGTATATGTACCCGCATGCGCACTTGCATGTGTGTATGTATGTGTGTGTGTGTGTGTATATATATGTATGTATTGGTCGATCGGTGGCTGCGTGCCTAGTGGTAGTAATATTCCCATTACTTACTAAAAAACAAATAGGCTTGGAGAGAAATAATATCTTACATTCTTGGGGGCATTGGTGATCGGCTGAATTGCATTATAAATTCTGGAGGTTCTGAATTCCTTTTAAGGTCCGAAGTATTTGAGTCCAAAACCTCTGGGGCTGTCAGTTTTAGTTTGGGCAAATATTAGCCACAGAAACAATCTCACAGGGCGCTGATATTCCCAAGCCACGTTTTGTTGAATTGCCCCCACTTGCCAACACAACCCCTCAAAATCCTAAGTGCTGTAATATTTTATAATTTAACTCTCTATATAATATCAAAAAGAACCCTTTCATAAATTAAAATTCATAATATTTTTTTTTTCATTTTTATTCAATACACAACTTTAAAACTAAATCTTTTGCTATTGTTTATACTGAGCATTCCTTGAATATTTCATGACATACAAACTTCAGTTAATAAATGTTTAAATAGAAAAAATATATATAAAAATTAATAATTTATATTTTTTAATAAAAAATATACTAATTATAGTTTGATATTTTAAAAATTCAACTAATTTTAAAAAATTAATTTAAATTAAACTCATAAATATGTAACAAAGTAATTGAGTTAAAGAAACTAAATCTTTAAAATAAATAAATAAATTATACCTAATAACATAACATAGGTACCAATATTAACAATTATAAACCATATCATAAGCATATTAAATTACAACTTCTTTTTAATTTTTTTAACTTGAAATTAAATATTGGACTTAATATAGTTAATTTGTATTCATCACCCATTTGCCATGTAATTGCTCACAAAGAGTTGCATACGAGAGAAGTCACATGAAATGTGTCCCCAAAGGAAAATTATTTTTTCATTTATTTTGTTTTTTTTCCCTCTCACATTATGAAGACCATACACCTAAACGTGCAATGGTCTATTGCTTAGTATCAAAATCATTTGGTTCGTTGATTTGTCCGGGGCGGGGTTTGCTGTTGTCCTGTCCCGGCAACTGGATGACTTTTAAAACTACTTGTCTTTGTTTCCAAGGGTGGTTAATTGTTTCGTGCGATGGTGGTTGTAGTAGGAGAGGAGGTGTAGTCGTTAGTCAAGACGTGAATCAAACGTTACTTGTTTTATTTAATTATCAGATAATGGACGTCTATTTAGTTGTCTGTTTAACAGCACTCTGATTAGCATTATAACGTTATTAAATTAAATTAAAAATATAAATATTTATTTATATGTTGGATTATTAATTCTATATAAATATTTATTAAATTTAATTAATATTAAAGATAATTTTTTAAATTTAAAATATAATTACATTATTAAATTTAACTAATATTAGAAATAAATTTTATTTTAATATATAATTACATATAATCAAGATAATACTTTATTTTACTAATAACATTTTATAAAAATTAAAGAGATATAATATGTTAAAATACATTTTAGGTTTAACTTTAAGAAATGCTAATTTATTTTATAAATTTATGTTTTCTCAAAATTAGGAGCCACTTATGACTACCAGTATATAGAGATTGGCATAAATATTTTCAAATTTATAGTAAATTTGATATTTTATTATCAAATTCTTTTAAGTAGATATTTAATATTTATCAAATTTATATGAATATTTATAAATTTTAAATAAAATTTTTATATTTTAATTTATATTGTACTATTATTAAATATTAACTTTAAACTTATAATTTATATAATTATAATTATAATTTTTTTCATGAATTTGAAATAAAATACATCATATACGAGTAAAATATTAAATAAATTCAACATAAAATAATATTCATCATAACTATTAAAAAAATATATAATTATTTTATAAATTATATATAAATATTAAATATTTAAAATAAAATTTATAAATTTATAAATTCAAAATAATAGTTATTAAATTTATATTTTTATTTTATTTAATTATAATTAAAATAAGTCCAACATCATTCTTACAATAATAAATACTAATATATATATTAAAAAATTAAATATTTATAAATATTTATAATAGATAATCAAAAATATTTATGCCCGCTTACATTGGATCTAAATTTATTATTAATTTTTATTTTTTAAAATTTATCCTAAATCTATTAAAAAGGCACGAAGATACCAACAAGTTTGTGTGTAACATAGTCGTATCTAGAGCCACCCACGTTCTAATAACTGCAAAAGACCAAAATGGTCGGTTCTCGGCAACTCATAACAGCCATGCCCTAAATCTAACATTATGTGATTTTAATAGTTTTAATTTAACTGGAACTTCTTTTAATTAAATTCAAAAGGGATGGAATTCGTCGTCGCTGGAAAATGCGAAAATCAGAATCAAAGACGGTGGTGTGTTGTCGCCAAAATGGATTGACATTAGAATTAGAATGTTCCCGGCAACACGATAGAATTCCTAAAATGTCGGCAAACAACTGTAGGCCGTCCACGTGTCAATCATCTAAACGATAGAACAGACAACGGATATCAATTCAAACAAAGTGAAAGCTACCGAATTCTGTTCCCATCGGAACAGAGAGGAAGGTGGGTCCCTTTTCGAACGGATCATTTTCTTCAGATCTGGTAGGGAAGATCATAAATAGATTTGACAACACGTGTCAGCATCGCGTGAAGTCCTCCGACTTTAGATAATCTGTGTGGCTTTAAAGCTGCCAGAGTCTCGGAGAAGATGAAGAGATTGGCCTGAATACCTGCCGTGCTTTATGCTAAATCCACATGTCATCATGTAGATAATCTTTTATTACTGATCTTCTCTTCTTTTATCCACAATGTTCCATTACTTTATGCACGTCTGCAATAACTACCCACGAAAAACAAGGGTAGGCGTTCATCATTCCTTTTATTCTACTCACTATCATACATTTATATTTATATTTAATTTTAAAAATATTATTAAATATTTCCTTTTTAAAAGATTTCAGATAAATAATTTCCTTTTATATGAATATGGGACTCTTACTTATCCTATATATATATATATATTGTATTTTGTAATTTAAAATAATTTTTATAAATATTTAAAACAAAAATAAAAATAAAAATTTTAAATTTTAAATTTTTAAATTTTATAAAAATTATTTTAAATTATAAGACAGAAAAAATTTAAATATAAAAATACATGCATGCATCTCAACTAATCCCGTGAATACATTGTTCCCACTTGAGTTTAATCATCTAACGGTACTACCGACCCAAGCATGAAGCACCACGTAATCTTAACTGCCGACACCCGAAACGTGTCGGTTATTCAATAAATCTGTGTTGTTTTATATATTATTTTGTGGTGCCTGTCCCTGTGATGCAATACTCTGTTTGGCAATACGCTCCAAATACTAAAACCCCAACGCGCCGCGTGCGCGTATTGTGGGCATTTATGGACTAACCCAAACAGCGGATAGTCTTTCTTAAGAAGTTTTAATTATTTTAATCCCCTCCCTTTTGAGCCCATAAATACGAAACCAGGAACGCCATATTTTCTCACACCGAGATCAGAAAGAATCGTTCACTGAGAGAAATCGAAAGATAGCCAGACAGAATGTCGGGAATTATGCACAAGATCGAAGAAACCCTCCACATGGGAGGTCACAAGAAGGAGGAGCACGGCGAGGCGCACAAGGCCGGAGATCATCACGGCGCCGAACACAAGCCCGAGCATCACGGGCATAGCGAGGAACACAAGGAGAAGGAGGGTTTCGTGGATAAGGTCAAGGACAAGATCCACGGCGGCGATCACAAGCCCGAGCATAGCGAGGAGCACAAGGAAAAGGAGAAGGAGGGTTTCGTGGATAAGATCAAGGACAAGATCCACGGCGGCGAGGGGCAAGGCGAGGAGAAGAAGAAGAAGAAGGAGAAGAAAAAGAAAGAGCATGGACATGAACATGGTCACAGCAGCAGCAGCAGTGACAGCGACTAGATGATGTATTCATAAATATATCATCCCCAAATAGGTAATTGCTGATTTTTGATCATTTCAGTCCATAAAGTTGCTGCATTTAGACCCCTCATATTCTGTCGTAGTTGATTCTGGAGTTACTAATTTACTGTTTGTTATTTGTAGGTGCGTGTATTATGTGGTGACAGTGACAGAGAGCAGTGTTGTGTTGTCATGTTTGCTTGGAGTCTGCCTTTTTTATTATAATTATAAACAGTTTGTGGTGTGTAATTTGCTTTGGTGGATGTAAATTTTGAGCTATTATATATAATAAAGTGTTTCTCTGTTGTGTCCAGTGATCTTATTTTAGCACCAAATGTGAGCAAAACTGAAGCAAATCTGACAAATGCACTGGCTCATGTATCTTGCTATTCGATAATATCCAATGAGCATATTTCAGTAACATGATCTTAAAATTGGAATAAGAAACCATCCCCTGCAAATAGCATAAAGCTGCAAATTAATAGTGATTATAATTTCAGATGGTATTCCATTAGTTAACTCCACAAGAAAACTAGTTTTAGTTTCTGCTTTTACATCTGGGGAAAATTACATAAACAAAGACACCAAGGTTAAAGCAAAATCTAATTTAGATTTGCAATCTTATGGCTTCATAATTTGGTAATAAAACCAACACCAAACAAATCTTAACCTTGGTTGATTAAAAAAAATATTTTTTTCACATAATATATTTTCCTAAAAAATTTGAAAAAAATAACACAAAATGCATATTTAACAGAAAGTTTCTAGCAACAATTTGATTGACAACCTACTTCCTTACTTATAAGCAGCATTTAAAGAACCGCTCAAAATACATCTTTTAGGCCTATCATACAAGAATGGCATCACACATTGCCATCCCCGTTTTCAAGGAAGCTCATTTCCATGATTTCCAGAAGCTCACCCCTTTACCCGACCCGTTTCCATTTTCAGAGGCCCATTTTCACACCCACCCTATTGTGTTTATTAAGTTATTTAATATTTTAAAAAATTAAAATATATTATTAAAATTTAGAAAAATCAACATGTACTTCTTTTGAGATTTAATAAAATATTAAGTAGATGAAGTTATATGTAAAAATCATATATATATTTTTTGAACATAATAAATCTATTTGAAAATATAAAATTATCGTTCTTTAAAAATTTTAATATAATATTTTATTATTTTATTTTATTTTTATTTTTTTTGTATAAAATTAACTTATTGAAAAGTTAAATATATAAAAATTATTAATAAAAATATTTAAACTAATAAATAATTTTAAACTATAAATTTTACTTTTAATAAAATATTTTATTAATAAAATAAAAAATAAAATAAATTTACTTATTATTTATTTTTATATCAAAAAATATTTTTATCAATTTTTAAAAAACATATTTTTGAGAATAAAAAATAAAAACATGCACATTTAAAAATATTTTTTGATATGAAAATAAATAATTAATAAATTTATTTTGTTTCGTTTTTACGAACAAAATATTTTATCAAAAGTAAAATATATACTATAAAATTATTTATAAGTATAAATATTTTCATTAATAAACTTTTATACATATAACTTTTTAATAAGTTAATTTTATATTAAAAATAAAAATATTTAAACTACTACATTAATATTCTTAAAAAATTAATGATAATTTTATATTTTTAAATAAATTTTATTATGTTCTGAGAAAGTATCTATAATTTTTATTTATAATTTTATCTATTTATTATTTTAATAAACCTTCAGGAGGTATCAATTAATTATCCTTAAAATTTATATTTTTTGTTTTAGTTCACATATTGACTTACTTTTAATAAAAAAAAAAAATTATTTCAAAATAAACATTTCTAATAATTTACAATCAATCACATAAAAAATACATAAAAAATATTAAATATTTTTAATAAACAACAACTAACTACATAAAATTATTTATATAAGAGTCTATATTTCTAGCAGATAGCTTGATCTGCCTATTGCAATCAAAGAAATGGTCATAGCACTTAAAAAATATATACATATACATATGAACAAATGGAGTATGCATATTGTGAACACTATTGGTTTTGAATAAGTAAATGATAGTGCCGCTTAATTAGCTCATCAACATCATAATCTTGTCTTTTTTTTTTATATATAATTTAACAAAGTACAAGTGCAAGAGTAGTTTATCTAACAATTTTATATGTTTCTTTTATCTAATTAAAATATATAATCTTGTGTCTAAATTGAATGCAAATATTCATATATTAAATTTTATATTAAAACACATTTTTTTAAATCACATAAATTAAATTTAATATATATAATTAATACATACAATTTTATTAATATGATTTAATTAATTAATAAATCTTTCTATTATATGTACTTTAAATAAGAAAGTTTTAAGTAGGAGAGTTATACTATATCAGCACAAGTGATGTATAGGACCATCTATATAATAATGAGATAAAAATTTATTCATTAGTTATAAATGGAAAAAAGGTAAAAGTGAATTTTATAAATTTCTCTTATCATATTAATTAAAAATAAGACCTAATTTTATTTATTTTTTTTTTCATTTAGTCAATGAATGAATCTCTTTTTTTTTATTGATTAGAAGGTCTAACTAATTTTTAACTTTTTTCATTTAGAGTTAATAAATAAATTTTTTTAATTAATTAAATAGTCCTATTACATTATCTATAATAATGTAGTAAGATTATTTTACTTAAAATTTTTTCACTCTAAATTATATAATTAAATTAGTGAAAACTCAATAATTTAATAAGATGCAAATTACATATAATAAACAAAACTTAATCATACTAACAAGAAAACAAATTATTCAACCAATAATTCCTCCAAAGCAGAAGAACGAAAGTAAACCATAGTTAATTTGTAAATAGTTAATTAAGATTAAGCACAAATCATTCTAAGAAGAAAGCAACAACAACTTTAATTTTACATTATCTAGTGGGGATGACCAAGTAAAATGTGTTAGTGTCATGTTGCAAGTACACTCGTAAGTGTACTCGATACCAAAATTTTATAATATTATGTTTATTAATTTAATTGATGGATTGAATAAAAATTACTACCCAACAAATGCTTGCATACATTGACTAGGAACACCACACAGTTGTCCCGCCATAATTTTCTTTTACAGCAAGTCTCTAGACTTCTCTAGAAATCGTTTTCTACATAATAAAATAAAATTATTTAATAATATTACGTGCTAAATTATCTTAAAAAATAAATTATTTTATAATTTAATGTAAAAATATTATATATTATTAATATATGTGTCTTATATTGTTATCGAGAATAATTAAAAATTTATTGGAATAAAATAAAATAAACTATATAGAATACATGACAATAAATTAATTACATATGTTTATTATATTAATTTATAAAAAGAATTTAAATATTTTATTAAATATTTTTCATAAAATTTATAAAAATTTTATAATTACATAATACCCCCGTTACAAAAAAGGCACAGTAGCAGCCACACTTTCACAATTGTTGCCGAAGCAACAAAATCAGGGAAATTTACACAAGGAAGAACAAGAGTGCATACGAACTGCATTTCTTTTACACAATCTTCTATATTAATTGGTCCACTTCTGCTTGTATATTAGCTCACAAAATGATCTACTGCTTCAAATTTATAATAATGAAAATCATTTGCCCAGTAGAAAAATTATTTTCTTTGGCGCACACTCTTTGCTGCAGCCAAACCAAAGCCTTTTCTGTCGGGCAGGCAGCCATTGATTGTCATCACACACCCCTAATTTTGCTGTATTGCTCTAATAGTTGACACTTTGTTTTCGAGTTTGGATCTTTGTTGAAGAGAATGAATGAATGTCAATTCTACGCCGTTGGAAATATTAGAGTTGAGATTTGAAACACATTATAGTATAAATTACCCTTTTTTTATAGAGTTATTTTACATTTATCGATTAAGATTATTTATAAAATTTTTATTAACGGTTAAACTAAGTCACGGTCAAAGATAAGAAAAAAATATATATATTTTTATAAAATTTATTTTAAATTAAAATTTTTAAAAATTTTAATATATATATATATATCAAACCTTAAATTTAATGATCGAATTAAAAATTTTATATAAATAAAAAAGCATGCCTATGTTACATGCAAATTAAGAAATATTCTTATAATAAAATAGATAAAATTAATAATAATATTATTTATTAGTTTATTTTGCTACAGTGTAATTGTAGTAATATCATGAATAATCTTTCTGACAGTCATTGTTTCATTTTACAGTTTTCACATGCCAACTGGCTCTGGTTATTGCTCCGTTCTTGCTACATGGTTATTGACATCTTCAGAACAAACTAGTTAACTGTAATTTTGATTTATTCACTTGCTCTAACCTTTGTACTTAATTTATGTAATAATTTTAATAATTTTTAATTTAAAAATATATTTGGTAAAAAATAATAATAATAATAATTAAGTGACTTCTTTTATAATCTCAAAAAAAGTGTACAAAATTTTGAAAAATTGATGAAAGGTTATTTTTAAAAAAGTAATTTATCAAATAATTCAAAAAGATATTTAAAATAAATTTTAAAATTTTTATTATAATTTCACTAATTTAACAACAAAAATAATTATATTCTATATTTTCATAAACTCTAATTTGTCACTTATAATTTTATTGTATCTTATTATTATTACGTCATAATTTACTTTATCAATCACAAACACATAACATCAAATTTCATTAAGAAAGTGAATTTATTTGATTTTATTATTTTATTATTTTTAATTATTTATTATTAATTTTTAAATAAGTGATTATTAATGAACACTTTAATACTACATTAATTTTTATTACAGTATTGTACATTATTGCAACATTTTAATACTAAAATTTACCAAAGTGTTGCGCTCTACTTTTGAACCCCCATCATTTTCAACAACGCAGTTTATCAAACACACAACCACTTTTTTTTAAAAAAAATAAAAAATAGCTGATTATTTATTTAGTACAATAATAATTGCAGCTAGAACACATGCATCACATTAGATTTATTAACCATCCATTTATTTAATAGATTTTATTATGATAATAATTACAATAATAAAAACTTATAAATATGACTTTTAATTTTTTTTTCTTTTTTGTCGACACATAGAACTAATTTAGCAATATTATTATTATTATTATTATTATTATTATTATTATTATTATTATTAAATAATACTATAACATAAATCTATAGGGATAAAATTTATAAAAAAAAATTTGTGATAATACTTATTTATGTATTTGGACTTCATTATCCTTTTTAAGTAGAGAAATATATATTATTTTTATATTATATTTGTTTTGTGGATATTAGATGGATACTGGATAGATTACAATAATGGATGTGCCAAAAAAAAAAATTTATGTCCTTGTAGTCACATTTTTGGAACAAAATAAAATCCATCTATACTTTTAGATTCCTTAATGTGATGTCTCACATCAAAATTTAAATTAATTCAAATTTATTTTTATTAATAACGTAAAAAGTAAAAAATATAAGTAAATAATTTTTGATGATATAATTCATAATTTAATACCAATATATTATGTGATCATAAAAAAAATTTATTATTATTATTATTTTATACTATATAAAATATGATTCATTTTGTATTTAAATTTTATTAATCTCGATTAATAGTTTATTTAGAATTAAATTAATCTATAATTACAAAGCAAAATTATATATAAGTGACCGTATAATTAAATAATTAAATATTTTTAAGTAATAATTTGATGCAATAACAAGTGCAACAAAATAAATCAATGTGTGATAGAATGCAAAGTTGGATTCTGAAATTAAAACCAAAATTAAAACGGTTATGAAATATAATATAAATTTTTTCTTGTGTGAGACCGAAAGTTTGTTTGGGTATTGAGTGTGTAAAATAGTGTACCATAAAATAGATTGGAACAGAATAGAACCAATAGGATAGGGTACCCCGTTATACAGGAATAACAAAATAGATTCCAGAATACTGTATTAAGAAAAGACTCTCCTGATTATGTTTAATGAAAAGTAAATGAATATCCTTTTGGCAGTTTTAGCACAAAGATTGTAAAAATCGAAACCGAAAATTTAGATTAGCGAAGATTTGCTTACAATAATAATAATAATGTACAATTTTTTAATTAATTTCCATGAAGCTTTGCTTCAGTTCATGCCCATTTTTGTCCCGGTGTCTATCATTTGTGATTCTTCATTATCCAAGTTCGTTTTCAGCACAAGAAATCCCTCTTTTGTCCTGAATTGATGTATTTCTTGTGATTATAAACTTTGTTTGGAATTTCTTATGAACTGTTAGATAATTACATGAACAAAGACGTACAATAAGTTAAAATTTTTGTGTGGCAAAATTTGAATTTAGATTTGCTATTATCTTATTAATATTGTAAGTAAGGATATAAGTTATCATTTGACCTAAAAATTTAAGTTATTACTAATATTAAATGAATTTGTCATGTAAATTAAATTAAATAAAGATAAAAAAGAAAAAAAATTAAATATATTTAAAAAAAATAAAAAAATACACAATTAAAATAATTATTCAATCAAGCTCTAGACCAGGTTAAATTACTACTTGACCCAAGAACTTAATCCATTAGATAATGGTCAAATAATAACATTAATCTCTAATAATATCACTATTTGAACTATTGAGAGGATTCGCAAATTATGTGCTTGACAAAAACCCATTCATAGATGCTCGTATTTTGTGTTGATAAAATATGCATTAAGTTTCAAAAGTGATGTTACCACCACCAAAGAACAAGTAATCCTGCCAGCAAGAAAGCAACTTGTGATGACCAAGTGCTTTTCTGTGTGCGCGTGAAGAAGCTGAAAAATAGTTGGCCGAGCAAACGATTGTCGTATTCAATCAGCCACTTCGCAGGTCACACATACAAAAGTGACAGCAATTTTAATAAACTACGCCCAAAAAAGCACTTGCAGCAATAATGATTCCATTGAAAAGAAATCAAAGTTTCAGGAATCAGTATCTTCTTCGGGCAATAAATAATAGATAAGTTAAGAGGGAGAGCATAACAAAGAGTTTGTCCAATGATTCTCCCTTTGTAGTGCAATAAAATATGATGCTTAGTTGCATACTTTACTGGAACAACAAAATTGGTTTATTGTGCATAAAATAATACAATCCTGAAAGTGACTTTGCAGAAACAACTACGAAATAACTTCAGGATTTCTTAACTTTCACTACTCTGTCTTACAGGTGTTGTACTAAGGACGCCGAATAGAACAAGTCTTTCATTGTTTTTAACACCACCACGTGGCGATTTCCCATTAGAGCCGGCCTCTCTTTTCCTTACTTGTCCTACTTAATATACACCAATCGAACCAGCTTCTTCACTTCTCTTCTCCATTTTCTCTCCATTTTCATGGCAGCAATTTCAACCTGAAAACTTCTCAAACCCCAGCTTCTTACTTAATAGTTTCCGGGAAATTTGTGAGAAAATGGATAGGCTTATAAGTTTGGAGCCATCTAATCCTGTTGCTGTCAGGATTCAACCAGGGCAGAAATGTTCCGGCGAGCTCACACTCCGGAATGTTATGTACACGATGCCTGTTGCATTCAGGATTCAACCAATGAATAAAACTCGTTATACAGTGAAGCCGCAATCGGGAATCATATCACCACTGGCAACACTGACGGTTGAGATCGTATATCATCTTCCACCAGGGTCAAATCTTCCTGATTTTTATCCTCACTGCGAAGATTCATTTCTTCTGCATAGCGTGGTTGTTCCTGGAGCTGCCATCAAAGATGTTACGTCGACTTTGGATTCAGTACCGAGTGACTGGTTTACGGCTCGGAAGAAACAAGTATTTATTGATAGCGGAATCAAGATCATGTTTGTTGGCTCACCAGTTTTGGTTCAGCTCGTTGCGGACGGTTCCATGGATGAGATTAGAGAAGTTCTTGAACGCAGTGATCCCGCGTGGAATCCGTCTGACTCTGTTGATTCACAGGGACAAACATTGCTTCATATTGCTATAGCTCAAAGTAGGCCTGATATTGTTCAACTGCTACTCGAATTTCAGCCGGACGTCGAGTGTCAAAGCAGGTCTGGATGTACTCCACTGGAGGCCGCGGCGGCTGCCGGTGAAGCACTGATTGTTGAGCTTTTGCTAGCAAGAAAAGCCAAAACAGAACGATCGGAAACGTCAACTTTGGGGCCAATTCACTTGGCCTTGGGAGGCAGACATTTAGAAGTACTGAAGCTTCTGTTAATCAAAGGAGCCGACGTTAATGCCCTAACAAAAGACGGCAACACAGGTCTGCATCTCGCAGTTGAAGACAGAAGAAGAGATTGCGTGCGGCTGCTGTTAGCTAACGGCGCAAAGCCCAATATTCGCAATACAAGAGACGGCGATACGCCATTGCATATTGCTGCCGGGCTAGGCGATGAACAGATAGTGAAGCTGTTACTGCAAAAAGGAGCCAACAAAGATATCCGCAACAGGTGTGGCAAAACTGCCTACGACGTCGCGGCTGAGTACGGCCACTCCCGTCTCTTTGACTCTTTAAAGCTCGGTGACAGTCTCTGTATCGCCGCTCGGAAAGGCAAGGTGAGGACAATCCAAAGGCTGATAGAAACCGGCGCCGTAATCAACGGAAGAGATCAACACGGATGGACTGCACTGCACAGAGCTTCGTTTAAGGGAAAGATTGAAGCTGTAAGAATGATGATCGATAAAGGAATAGACATTGATGCAAAAGACGAAGATGGGTACACGGCTTTGCATTGCGCAGTGGAAGCCGGACACACAGACGTTACAGAATTGTTGGTGAAGAAAGGTGCAGACGTTGAGGCAAGAACAAGCAAGGGAGTAACTCCAATACAGATTGCTGAATCTCTACACTATGCAGGAATTTCCAGGATATTAATCCACGGCAGTGCAACAAGAGATGGTATTCAGCATATGAATAATTACAACATGAGTTCAGTTTCAATTGCGTTTGGGAATGGAAAAATTGGGAGAGATCACGTACTGGAGAGTAAAGGAATGAAGACAAAACCGCCGAGGCCAAGAGTGATGCGCAGCAGCATTCATCGATCCTTGCCATTGGCAGTTCTTTAGACCTTATGAATCATTTTTGCTTCTACATTCGTATAATTTGGAACAAAAATTGATTCCTTTTTAGTTTGGGTTAAAATTTGAGGGAGATAGGAGAAGTTGTAGATCACTGACGTATAATATTAACATATACAAATATATATATATATATATATATGTATAGCAGTTGTCATTCGTGTTCTTGAGAAAATTGGTCTGTCTAATCCACTGCTTTGTGGGATTTATTGAGGGTGGATCCAGCAGTTTTTGATTAGTTTGTGGAAATCAATTATTTAGGTATGTTTAAAATTAAAAAATTATAATTTTTAACAGCTATTGTAGACTAAAAATATTCATGTTAAATATTAACAAAAAAATAATAATAAGTAAAATTTATTAAAAATCTGTGCATATTAACTTTTTTTTCAAATTTATTTTAAAAGAGAAACAGAAAAGCCCACATTCTATAATGGGAGTCACGTAATCAGGCTTTTTTTAAAAAGAATTCATGGGGTGGTTTTGGCTTAATATATAGAATACATACTTCCATTGTAATATTATATAAATAAAGTAAATATTTACACTACTATTAAAAAATTATAAATTTATAGGAAGAATTGTTTATGTATAATAAAATTTTTTAATATTAAATATTATATTAAAATTTTTTATTTTAAATTATTAGGTAAGATTTTAAAATTTTAATTTCGATCATTTATTATACATATAATTTTTTATAAATAATAAAAATCTCGTTTGGGCAAACCATTTAAATGCAAAATTTTCTCGAAAACTTTTGCTATCTCTTCATGTTTGTGTTTAATTTTAGAAATTTTGTAAAATAAAGTTGACTTTATGTCAATTATTTTAAGTTGTGCGTCAAAGACTGCACGGAAGGAATCGATGCCGAGCATACGGGTGAGATTATGAAACTTCAGAGTATACACGCAATGCACTTGTAAATTAAACGGTCAAATGCTGTCTCACAAAGGCCGACCAACCCTCAATTGGAGTACTGCCATCACACGAGTTTCTATTCAGCGCACCCCTGCTTTTATCATGTCTGAACTAATAATTGGATGGAAACAGGGTCCTAAAGGAACAAAATACTAATTTTCATTGGGCTGTTAAAAACCCAACATATTTCAAATGAGCCTGTTGGATCATTTAAAAAGCCCAATTTACCTTTAAAGTTTGAACCATAAAATTTAATAATTTAGAAAAGAAAAATGTTATTAATAGATTAGAAGAGTGCCATCTGTCATCTACTTGGAAATCAGTATAACGTGATTAACACGTGATCCTTGCAGTATTAATTGATTTTATTTTTTTTTCTCGTTTACTTAAAAATTAAAAACAAACAGGGAGGTGATCTGCATGGTGATTGGTACATGGCAATGGCATGTTCTTGCCTTCCTATTTTACAAACAAAATAATTCTCTAATAAAATAATGTTTTAGTATTTCTTCAATAGCACCATGATTATGCATCATCTTTCTTTCTTTCTTTCTTTCTTTTGCTTTTTAAAATATTTTGTTCATGTTTAGGTTCGTGTTCGTGCATGCATATGGGTGTCTTTACATCATTTTCATTATTCTTTTTTTAGGAATTAATGAATCATATAATAAAACTTAAGAATAAAATTAAAATCATTCAACAAAAAGAGTTTAACTTATTTGCCAGCTCACAAGAGTTTATCATTTCATATACATAATGATAAATATGGAAGTTGAATAAGAGATTTAGGGTTGAGAGATTATTGAAATTAGACACTGGGGAAGGAATAGTGGCAAAGAGGTGACAGATTCTTAAAATATCAAAACTCACAAGCATATACTTATAAGGGCATTAATCATCATCATCATCATCAACGAGACTTGTTCAATTCTTTCTTGGTTGGTGAAGAAGGAAGGCAAAGAGATTCATATGGGAATCTTAGCAATTAGTCAATTATTAAATTGGAAAAGGATGAAGATGGAGGCAGAGTAGTAGTAAAGTGTAACAATCAAAGGTTGGTGAAAAAGGAGACTTAATCCTTGTCTAAGCTAAGTTAGCCAACCACACTAACACCCTCAATCTCAATTCTCAACGTGGGTTGGTAGTTGCAGGTTGAATCTTCATTTGTTTATTTGTTTCCAAAGTCTTCACCTACTGACCTTGTTTGGGTTCATTAGTCTTCTTCACTCGCCAATCCCCAGCGAAGATATTTGGTGGGTGTCTTTTGTTTTGTTCATAATATTGTTTAATTAATTACTATTAATCTCATATTAATCTTCTATTATTAAAAAAAAAAAAAAGGTTTTCTTATTATGACTTCAATTACTTAAATGTTGTTGTTTGCCTAATTGCATTAGAAACATAATAAGATTTTAATTATTTTATTTTTATAACAAAGTCATAGTCATACTTCTTTTTATAGTCAACATTGAATGTTACAAGTTGTAGAGTTACATTAAATTCCCATATTCTAACAATTCTTTCAAAATTGTTATAAAAACACATCATGTGAAGCATGTCTTTGAATTTATTTGTGTTAGTCATTTTTTTAGTGTTGCTTTACATTCAAAATTATTTATTATTTACATTTATATTGTCAAAATTATTTTAATTGATATGGTCAAAATTATTTTAATTGATATTTTCTAAATCATTTAAATTTTAATTAATATTTATTAAATCATTTAATTTAATTAAATAAATTAAAATATTGCAGCCACTTCTTGATTTTTGTATTTTGGTTCTGTTTTTGTTAATGTTTTTGTGTTTTTTATGTCCGGAATCCGGCTTCTCGCATGAGACAAAAGTGGGCACACGATTGATTGTTACCGTACCCGTAACAGCGATCCGCGTCAAGTGTCTACTTGCTTAAATGAGGCGCGTGGTTATTGGAGGTGGTAAGCGCGTGTACGTGGGTGATGACGGATAGATTAGACCAACGACAATCGCTTGATCATGCGCACCTCTCTCCACGTCCACCACTTGAAGGCAGGCACCGATTTTGTCCCAGTTAATCTGAATCTGGTCGCGTTCCGATATTTATTCAATTAATAAGAACTGCCATTTGCCGTGGGCCGGTCTCTCCGCCGACTGTCGCTAATTAATGCAACTTCAAAACAACTGTCTACAAGTGTAATTGAAACAATATATTACAAAACATGAATCGTTCATTGTTGGAAGACAAAGAGTCCCCATATTATATAAGCAATTTCCAAACTGTTTCTAAGAGCACTTGCTCAGAAAAAGTGCTTTTGGCATTAGGTCAGGCTTTTCTAAGCTGCAAAGACAAAGCTAAACAACACATTTTTTTTTTTTTTTAAATTTTAAAACATGAATTGTAACATGCATGAGCTACCAAGTGCTTGCCTGGCAGAGGCTTAAAAAAATTAGACTTAGTTTACGCATTGCATTAAGCAAAAGAAGCGACAATATTTCATTCCTATGTTGGAAAAATATCTCACTAAGAAATGAAACCTCCGTGTAATGCCCTGGCCCTTGTGGGATTTTTTTTTTTTTTATTAATGATTAACAATAAGTTTTGGCCCTTTTGGTTTGGAACCAGGGAGATGCAACAAAAGGGAGGGTGGGTAGGTGGGTGGGTAGGTGGGTGGGTTTGTTGGTGAGCTACAATTTCAGAGACCCTGATAGTAAATTTCCTATATTGTTTTTGCATTGTGATTATCACCTATTTACCCAAATTTTATAGTCGATGCTGTTTCAAATATTTGATTCACCCATGTGTGAAAGCACATATTTTTATAAGTGTAAATAAATATTTAAGTCGGCATTCAATTAGGCATTGGCCTAAGTACATTAGGCTTTCATTATATTTAATGAAGAATTTTTGGTTAAGTTCGGTTTTTAGAATTTATTATTTTATTTTTCCTAAAAAGTCAAGAATTTTACCTGCCAAAATAATTAGAGGCAATTTTATTTTTAAAAATTTTTTAAAGAATTTTTAGTAAATTTTTAAAATATAATTTTTACAAAATTTTAATATTAATTTAATTTTAAAATATCCCGCCAAATGACGGCAAAAAGAAAAGGCACTAGGCTTGCAGCAATGCTAAAAATGTCCCCTGATTATTCCTTCTGAAGCAAATTCTGTCCTTGCAATGTATTTATATTTTGTATACACAAATCGAAAAATCGAGAGACGTAAAGACAAGTAGCGTGGCAGGGCACACTAATTAATTACATGTGCTTTCTGTCTGTTGGGAGTCGCGATAATGAGCGTCAACATTGTATATATTATAGTTGGATCCTTGTATATTTTCATTTACAATGTTTAAATCTATTTACTTATGCAAAATAGATTCAACTAATTACAATTTTTTGAAATAATAAAAAATATCTAGAAATTAAATTTAACATACACCCAACCACCCCTTGTCTAATGATTGGTGCTTTTTGGTGGCAAGTTGCCACCTGCGTGTTCAATTAGTTTTCTTGCATTTCGTTGGGTAGGCTTCCCCTTTGAATTCGCTTCCAAAAGTATTATTATAATACCTACAAAAATTCTTTTTTGATAGTGTTATTATGGTGAAATTTCATATTGTTTAAAAATAATTTTAAAATATATTTTATAAATATTTTATTTTTTAATTAATACAATTTTTTTTTAAATTTTAATATTTAAAATTTTAAATACTAAAAATAAACTATAAATAATTAAGATTGAGTTTGTCGGACAATCTTAAATTATCAAAATAGATAATACAGTGTTAATTTTATTGAATCATCCTAACATTGTACTTATATAAACTCCATTTCAATAGTATTCGATATATTATCATTTATCCCCTTTCCATTAGTGTTCTATTAGTGTTCCTTGTATAAACTTTCAATAGATCGTTAACTTGTATATAAGGTTAATGTAATATTTTAAAAATGATTAAATATCTATTATGCTGAAAGTGAACTACATTTTTATTAAGAAAATTTTTTTCAAAGAAATATTTAATTGTCACAAGTAAATCTTTAATTTTCTTTTATTCTATTTAAATTAAACATAAAGGATTTTGTTATAATTTTCCTTTCCTTGCTTAAAAATGACGCTTGTAAGAAACCATAATCATAAAATGTCGTCGTTTTGATGTTTTCTTGCTTGGGCTCCTTCAAACGTGAAGTCTGTATGCTGTCTTTGTCGAATGGTGTAAACCACAGCCCTTATGGACCACCCACCAACCCCCACTATGCGTAGCGAATAAATAAATTCTTTAAAAAATGTCACCTGATTACTCTTATGAACGTGATTATTTTTTTATTCTGAAATATTTGTTTGAACAAATTCTGCTTTATTAAAAGACATTTCTTCATTTTAAATTTTTTTTAAAAAAAATATCAAAATTTTATTGATTCTTTTACGAAATCTTGCGTCCAATACCGTTCGATCAAATAAAATTCTGGCCCCACATCACCTACCCTCACTCACCCAACACGGACCCAAGGACATTTTCGTGATCATGGATTTATTTTATTTTATATTAAATGAGAATAAATTCAATATGGTGCAACAACGTGGCCCCCACCACCAATCCCTCACCAACTTCGTTATTTCTTCTAAATTTTACGACCATTAAGAAAATTAAACAAAGAGAAAAAAAAAAAGAAATACATACATTAATCTAATTCTGTGTTAGATCGAAGCGTTTTTCAGGGCGCGTGAGTACACTTCCAGAGAAGGATACGTTGTTTGTGTAGTGTTGCTCGTTCGTTCTATTTCTACACCACCAGTTTTGAACATGCGATTTTAACTGTGCAGTCTCCGTTATATATATATATACATGATTTTTATAATTCTTTAAATTTAAAATATTAATAGTTTATAATAAATATAATATTTTTTTAAAAATTTTAAAATATTCAGTACAATAGATGTATAGTAATTTATTTTCAATTAAAAAATTTTAATCATCGAAAAGGTTATTAATACTTAAATACACTATTATTATAATATAAAATATGAATATTGTATTTATGTTTGATTCCTTCCAATTTATACAATAGTAATTATGTATATTTTTACTCTATTTTTTGATATCAATGTTATAGTGGTCAAACTTAAATTTTGATTTAACGCTTAATATTAGTGTTATATAGCAATTAAATTTGAATTTTGTTCAATAATTTAAAAAGAAATTTAAATTATCTAAATCATTATTAATAGTAAATATATTGAATTAATAAATATTATAATAATATCAACAATAATTTTAATAAAAATAACAAGTGATCATAATACAAATTTTAATTAATTTTTTATTTAAAAAATAATATAAAATTTGTATAATATATTAATTATCATTAAAAATATTGTAATCTATTATTTTATTTTGTTCGAACTAAATACATTATTATTATATTTTAGTGAAGTTACTAAAATAGTATTAATTTTGTGTGTAGATATATTCATAATTATAAGGATATTGTTTAATAAAGTATTTTATAAATTATTATTTAAATAATTAAATTATAAATACTCTACATTTTATGCAATTAAATAAATAATTCATAGATTTATCGGTATGTCCTAATTATGTAAGTAATTTAATCATAATACCTTTACCGTTTAGGCAACCAAATACATGATTTGTAACAATTTCATGGTGCAATTACCTTATGTAATTGTAAAAATCTTAGTAAAGACTGCGTACCTCCGTTTCTTAACTACAGTGGGACCCACAAGGATCTAACGGCGTTACACCAACCACGTCTCTACTTCACGCTTCACGTCAAATGGGCGCGCGTAAGATCACAACAACTGCACTGAAAATCAAAATTTTTTTAAAAAGAAAAAAAATTAAAAAAAAGTTGTTTCCATTTCCCATCTCCGATCTCCGCGTTGCCACTTGCCACCAACTCATTTTTGGCTATATATAACCCGCAAACCACTCCCGCTAACCTGCGTCTCTCTTCCCTAATCTTTCTCTCTCTTCTTCGCCGGACCCAGTCTTATTTGTCTCCGGTTCTTTTTCCGTTTGGTACGGTTCTTCATTCCTGATGCATTTTAATCAAGCGGTTAATCAGTCGAACCTAATATCTGCTTATTAACATGGTGTTTCTGCAATATTTACTTAGATCCGTTAATGATTTTGTTAATTCTCACTAAACATCACTCCATTTTGTAAAAAAATTACTTAAAATCTTAAATTGATTTGATTTTCTGAGATCTGTAATTCACTGGAGTAATTGTTAGTTCGTCCAGTGATAGATCTAGGGTTTGGCTGGCGTGATTTTGCTAGATCTGATATCGATTTCATTAGATCTGTGAGTTACTCAATTACTATAAGCCTATTTCAAAAAATTGAACTCAACTTTGATTACTTGATTTGGGTAGTTTTGAATCTGTTTTCAGGTTCTTCATTTTTTTAGATCCATTTTTACATCCTTCACTTTTTGGAATCTAAATCATTTTGATTTAAATACTGTCAGCAAAGGGAGACGAGAATTAATTTGAATGTGTAATTTATTGATTTGATGAAAGTAACCGATTTTGTACGATTGTAGAAAAATGGCGTCTCACATTGTTGGATACCCACGCATGGGCCCCAAGAGAGAGCTCAAGTTCGCATTGGAGTCTTTCTGGGATGGAAGGAGCAGCGCTGAGGATTTGGAGAAGGTGGCTGCTGATCTCAGATCTTCTATCTGGAAACAGATGTCCGAGGCCGGGATCAAGTACATTCCCAGCAACACTTTCTCTTACTACGACCAGGTGCTTGACACCACCGCAATGCTCGGTGCTGTTCCACCAAGGTACAACTGGAACGGTAGTGAGATTGCATTCGACACTTACTTCTCCATGGCCAGAGGAAATGCTGCTGTGCCCGCCATGGAAATGACCAAGTGGTTCGACACAAACTAGTAAGTAACTACTAAAAATTTCAGAATGGCAGTGAAGTTGTTTATAGTATTGTTTATGTTTTAATTGTTTTGTACTGACATGTTTAGCTTTTGTTGATGCAGCCATTTCATTGTTCCTGAATTGGGTCCGGAGGTTAACTTCTCCTATGCTTCCCACAAGGCAGTGACTGAGTACAAGGAGGCTAAGGCGGTATGTGTTCATTCCTGTTCAACTCCTACTGCGCTTCATCTAGGCAGATATCTGAAGTTACTTTTTACAAGTTGTTCATTGGGTAATTTCAAATAATTTCGAAGAATTTCGTGTGCCACCTTAAAGTTTTATGATATTTACATCTTTAGTATAAAAATGTGAAATAATTTAATATAGATCCTTGAAATGATTTGATATTTACATATTAAATTTAAACTTTGATCAGGGATATGAAATGTTGCATAAATAATATGATTTATTTGACCAATTATGGAGGCTGTATTGGTTACAAAGTAGTATATCTGGACTAGACAGGTTTTTCAACACATTTTTAATTTTGTTGCTAAAACATTGATATATAAGCTTTGGCGTATCCAACACATTGTGGACCTGAAGATAATCTTAGAAATTTCATCCTACATTTTTTTAAAATGATGAGCTTACTCCTAACTTTCTATCAATCTCTCCAAGCTTGTAAGATCTCTTTATCTCTTGTCTTATGATGCAGCTTGGAGTTGATACTGTTCCAGTGATTATTGGCCCTGTGTCATACTTGTTGCTTTCCAAGCCTGCTAAAGGTGTTAATAAGAACTTTTCTCTTCTTGACCTACTTCCCAAAATCCTTCCTATCTACAAGTAAGAAACTGTAATTTGTTTAGTGATATTAAGTCTATATAGGCTATATATGTATATATATTTATATATGTTGTGACTCCTCTAATTTTCATGGCATCGTCAAAAAATCTTAGGGAAGTTATTTCTGAGCTTAAAGCTGCTGGTGCTTCTTGGATTCAGTTTGATGAGCCATTGCTTGTGAAGGACCTTGAGTCTCACAAATTGCAAAAATTTACTGACGCTTATTTGGAACTAGAATCAACTCTCTCTGGCTTGAATGTTCTAGTTGAGACCTACTTTGCTGATATTCCTGCTGAGGCATTCAAGACCCTCACTGCTTTGAGGGGTGTCACTGCTTATGGATTTGATTTGGTCCGTGGAGCTAAGACCCTTGATTTGATCAAGGTTGGATTCCCTGCTGGCAAGTACCTCTTTGCTGGTGTGGTTGATGGAAGGAACATTTGGGCCAATGATCTTGCTTCTTCTCTCAGCATTCTGCAGAAGCTTGAGGGTGTTGTCGGCAAAGGTACGCTTGCATTTTCCTTTACATGGTTATAGATATTTTTTATTTGATTATGTGAGTTCATATATAAATTTTTATTATTGTGCAGACAAACTTGTGGTCTCCACCTCCTGCTCACTTCTGCACACAGCTGTTGATCTGGTTAATGAGCCTAAGCTGGACGATGAAATCAAGTCATGGCTTGCATTTGCTGCCCAGAAAGTCCTTGAAGTGAATGCATTGGCCAAGGCTTTGGCTGGTCAAAAGGATGAGGTATCTCCAAAAATGTCAATTACCGTTATAATGAAAAGAACTTAGGCTATGGCTGGTCACAAGCTGTTTCTGACCAGTCTACACCTAATAAAGAATTTACATTTGTGGTGAATTTACGTGAGCCATAAATCTTGCTTGAAGTTGGAAAATTGAGGGCATGTTAAATTTATTGTTTTTAATGTAAATTTGGTGGGTGATAATAACAGATAATCCTTATTGGCTTTGTTTTCAGGTATTCTTCTCTGCCAATGCTGCAGCTCAGGCTTCAAGAAGGTCATCCCCAAGGGTGACCAATGAGGCAGTTCAAAAAGCTGTAAGTGCTGTGATTGATTTCTTTTTCCATTTTTATGCTTTTAAAGTGGCTGCCCCCCCCCATAAAATTTCCTTTTAATTGCAATGATTCACTTTTCTTGCTTTGTCAGGCTGCTGCTTTGAAGGGTTCAGACCACCGACGTGCTACAAATGTTAGTGCTAGATTGGATGCTCAACAGAAGAAGCTTAATCTGCCAATCCTCCCAACCACCACCATCGGGTCCTTCCCACAAACCATTGAACTCAGGAGAGTCCGCCGTGAATTCAAGGCTAAGAAGTGAGTTGATCTGAGGATTTTCCTCATTCTATACTATATTTGGAATTATATTGACTAGTGTACGAATTGTGCCCTGACCTTTTGGTCTTTTTAGGATCTCTGAGGAAGACTATGTTAAAGTCATCAGGAAGGAAATCAATGAAGTTGTCAAACTCCAAGAAGAGCTCGATATTGATGTCCTGGTTCATGGAGAGCCTGAGGTGAGTTACACTCCTCAATGGTAGAAAAGCAATGTCTCCTGGTTTTGAATTACAAAGAATTTTGTACAATTTACTTTTTGCATTTCTATTTACATACAGAATATGTTGTACCTCACATTGAATTCGGACAATTATTTTTGCAGAGGAACGATATGGTTGAGTACTTTGGAGAGCAATTGTCAGGTTTTGCCTTCACAGCCAATGGATGGGTGCAATCCTATGGATCTCGCTGTGTGAAGCCACCAATCATCTATGGTGATGTGAGTCGCCCCAAGGCAATGACCGTCTTCTGGTCCTCCATGGCTCAAAGCATGACTTCTCGCCCAATGAAGGGAATGCTTACTGGCCCTGTCACCATCCTCAACTGGTCCTTCGTGAGAAATGACCAGCCCAGGTATACAAAACAAAAACTAGTTGACCATTGGTTGGCCTTATTGAAATGGCAGTATTGTTAAATGTAAATCTCTGCCAATTTTGCAGGCATGAAACCTGCTACCAGATTGCTTTGGCCATCAAGGACGAAGTGGAGGATCTTGAGAAGGCAGGCATTAATGTTATCCAAATTGACGAAGCTGCCTTGAGAGAAGGATTGCCTCTAAGGAAGTCTGAGCATGCTTTCTACTTGGACTGGGCCGTCCACTCCTTTAGGATCACTAACGTTGGTGTCCAGGACACTACCCAGGTTGGTTACTTGTTCATCTCTAATTTCAGATGTGGCTAATTTAGTCATCGATTATTTTGTATCTGATCTTATTGTTTCATTAATTGACAGATCCACACCCACATGTGCTACTCCAACTTCAACGACATTATTCACTCAATCATCGACATGGATGCTGATGTGATCACGATTGAGAACTCTCGTTCCGATGAGAAGCTCCTGTCAGTCTTCCGTGAGGGAGTTAGGTACGGTGCTGGAATTGGCCCTGGTGTCTATGACATCCACTCTCCTAGAATACCATCAACCGAAGAGATTGCCGACAGAATCAACAAGATGCTTGCTGTCCTTGACACCAACATTTTGTGGGTCAACCCTGACTGTGGTCTCAAGACTCGCAAGTATGCTGAGGTGAAGCCAGCTCTCTTAAACATGGTTGCTGCTGCCAAGCTCCTCCGCACCCAGCTTGCTAGCACCAAGTGAGCGGCTTGAGAGATTGGGGGGATAATCACTCCCTAGCTATCGATTCTTACAAAACAAAAGCAATGAAAATTCCCGTCTTATTACTATTCCAATAACTGTTTCACGGATGAAAATTTTTACCAGGCATATGCACGCCCTTTTGAGGCAATTGGATTTTTATTTTTATTTTTATTTTTTTGCTTGGTCCTGGGTTTTTTTTTTTTTTATTAAAAGTATCTGCGTTTTGGGGACATGCCTGGAAAGGCCCCAAATTGCTTAGTGTATCTCAGTCGATGGAATTTTGATGGCATGCTTTTGCCAGTTTGTGCATTAATGTTGCCTCTACTCTTCTCTTCTTTCCTTTATATGATACTGAGAAAGCATGGTATTTGCTACCACACTTACTGTTAATTTCGGCAGTGCCAATTGATCGATACTACATCTGTTAAAACTTAAAAAACATAAATATTTACTTGTGTGTTATTTCATGTGAGAGTTTATCAAGTTTAATGAACATTACATTATATATAAAATTTAAATTAATACACAATGGCAAATAAATTAAGAAAGTACCTAAAATATTTTACAAGTTTGTTTAAATATTTTAATAATTTCTTGAAAATAAAATACTTATTTTTGTTTTATGTTTAATTATTCAAATAAAAAATGACTCCAACATATTCAGCAAAAGACCAACAAACGAAGGATTTCACTTATAGAATATTAGGAATCAATTGCAAAATCATAATCATTCAGTTTATGTAAATAATAGAAATTTTATTTGACCAAACAACAAATACCCAATTATTTCCGGAATGAATCCATTTCATTGATATGAAGATTTTGATTAGTTCCTTGTTTTGACCCATTTAAATCATAAAAAATGTTGTTAAATTAGGGTCGTCACACGACCTGTTGGTGGCCATAGGTCGCTAGGACGATTGTTGCACCATCAATTCCAGCAAAGAAGAAAAAATAGGAGAAGAAAAATAGAAAAGAGAGAGACGGTTTTGGTGGCTGACTTGAGCAAAGAGAGAGAAGACGGAGATATGTAACAAAAGTTTGATTTTTAAAACTTAATATTGTTACTGTAACATTGATAGAGATACACACCTAATGTTACAAAAGTGTAAAAGTTTGGGCCTTTTGCTTTTGCAGAGATTCATCTTAGTGCATTGAAGGAGAGTTATTAATCTAATATATATATATATATATATATATATATATTTACAATTCTAAAAATTTGCAAGAGTGTAGATGGATGCTAGTGATGATGATAAACAAACTAGTATCAAAGTATTCCTAATTAGTAAAAATATTTTTAATATGTGAGGCTATTTTAAACATTTAAATAATTAACATACTTATAATACTAAAAATATAAAATATAATTATTGTGAAAAGGTTTAATATACAAAGTTTAATAGAGTAATTTTATGATTACAAAAATATTTTGAGAGACATTCTAAGGACACTCATAATATAAATAAGAAGTAAAAAGCAACTAGCAACTCACAGGCAAGCCTTGTGACTCGACAATGATAGTACTTTTACGTCATGAAAATTTGATTAAAGCTATTGTAAGCTTATAGTTACTAAAATTATTATAAAAAATGAGTTGTCATTTTATTATAAAAAATTTTAGGGAGTTTGTGTATACTTTATAATTTCAACTTAATTTTTTTTATTAACTTTACTATTATTATGGATTGCATGAAAGTATATGTGAGTAAGAAATTAATTTGTGAAAATGTTTAAAATTCATAAATATAAGAATTATTTAACTTTGAATTTTTGTATAAACTCTTACTTATTTATGTATTACTACATATTTTATTAGTAATGCCTAGTTATAAAGAAAAAAATATGGAAAAAATGATAAAAATATGCATTTAAGAATATGGTATTGATCATAAGTTATTTAAGGCTACGATTGACAATATTAATTCTAATGATGTGACAAATAAATATTTGAAAGTAGACTTTCAAATTGAGTTTTTATGGAAACTCTCTTTATATGAGACGTGTTACTTATATTTTGAAGTTAATTGTTAAGATTAGTTGGGAAAAAAAAATTAAAAACTCTATTAACAAAATTCATGGTGCGATGAGATACGTGTGAAAACCTATTATAAGTGTTTGATAATTTAAATTGTGTATGAGAGAGAAAGAATTATTGATAATAGTTAAGTTTATTTTAATATTTTAATTAGATCAAATTTTATTTGATAGGACCAGTCCCTGCCTTTCTTTAAAATGCAAAGTGAATATTGTTAAGTACTACACTTTTATATATATATATATGTATATATATATATTTTTATAATTCTTATTTAATAGAACATCATGGATGACAATTTATACAACCTCAATCTTCCATTATTATTACACATTGAGGCTTTGTGCCTCGTAACAACATATATACGTTATTTAGATACACACATGATTCTATTCTATATGTATATATAAATATAATATACTCATAAGATAATTTATGTAGTATGCGTTTAGCGATCCCAACAGTAAGTGTCAAATTATACATTATACAAGTCTTGCGTGACTTAAAAAAAATAAAAAAATAGAAAAATAATGAGTTTACGATTCAATGAGTGGATTTAATTCATAAGAAGATACTTTTTCATAAATAATTATGCAATTATTTAAACTCATGCGTAAATTATGTATCAATTATATGTTGAATATTTTTTATGGTGTAATTAATGAATTCATATCAAATGTATACCCATAAAAATATATTATACTTAGCAATAAACTTTCAATTAAGTGGAAGAATGAAAAATATACTAATAGCTTTATATATTCATCTCAATAGTCATTATCATATAAAAAACATACCTAATTGTTTCATATTCTTATTTGGACAGTCATAATAATACTTTGCGGCCACATATTTTTGCCAACATTCATTATTATATCATAGACACACTTAAAAATCTCATATTTTTGTTCAAATAGTAATAATCATATCTCGTTCTTGTATTATTGTAAGAATTTCACAATCATACTCACACCATTTCATAATTAATTTAATGTCATATGTATGTCATGAATATCTAAAATATTATTTGTTATGCACGTGAACAATTATAATTATATGAATTCAATATAATATAATTATTATACTAAAATACATAACAATTTGACAAATTTTCATTTATAGGTCAATAATCACTTTTGGATAGTTTTAAAATAATGATAATCAATAATAATAAACTCATAAAAATTCTTTGCACGTGTCAATTAGATCAATTATAAAGATAAGAATAAAGAATATTAAAGTAGCAATTAATGGATTGAGTTAAGAAATATAAAGTGAACAACATTCGAGATTAACATTTAATATAGAATAAAGTATGAAATTGAGTTTTAAAAAATATAAAAAATTTGTCAACGTGATTCGAGCATGAGAATAGAATTTTGTCTATTATTGTTTTTTTAGTGTGTTTAGGAATGCCATAAGAGTATATATTTTAATTAATTACTATTCTTATTTATTTTAAAATTTTTATTCTTAATTATTTTATATTAGAACTTTTATTCTTAATTATTTTAAAATTTAATTAAAAGTGTTATATAAAAGGTATTGTAAGAAGGAAATTATATTTTATTGAATTAAAATTGTGAGAATTACTTTTCTCTTTAATTCTTTAAATAATTTTGTGAATTTATTAAGAAATTTTTTTTTGACGTTTAAATTTTTTTCTTATACTTTTGATTCGTGATTAATGAATCATTGGTTTCAGGATTTTAGCGTTAATTCTTGGCTTCTTTAATTATTAGGTTAAAGTATTTTAATATAAATTTTAACTTTTTTGAGTTTAAATTTTAATTTAAATTATTAAGTTTCAAAGTTTATTCTTGAGGTTTTAAAACTAATTATTATGGTTCAAGATTGATATTATTAGGGTTCAAATCAGTTTGATGCTAGGGCTTTAGTTTAAAATTAAATTTGATTATCTTTAATTTTTTTGTATTTATTATTAAAAAAGATGAATTACTTTTCATCACATTCTATTCATCTTAAGATACTATTCATCTAGGTTACCATTCATCCAATACTTTATTTTATTTCTTTTATCTTTTCTTGTTAAATCATATCTTCTTTTTCATTTGTGTTTATTTTTATTAATTCAATTCTTATTAAGGTTAAAAAAAATTAATTTTAAATCTCTTTTTTGTGATTATTATGTGGTTATTATAATTGTGTAATTTTTACCCGTTGATTTCAATACATCTTACATTAAGTTAGTATAAAAAAAAAAAAAACCAAAAAGAAAACAGAAATAGTGAAAAAAAAATAAAGTGAAAAAAAAAAAGAAATGCCAATTATAACAAAAAGTGTGATTAGTATCTTTATAAAAGATATTTAATTTCTTGTTATTTTTGCAATTAATTTATCATCTTTGTTTAATTATGAATTCTTCTTAAGTTTATTTGCTTTTGAAAATTTAGTTTTATTATCAATCATTTACTTTTGTATTAGTTTGAATATTACAAGCAATCACTTAGTTGAGTTTATTTAGTTTAATAAAAAATTAAAAGAGGAAGTTAGAGTGGTCAAAGGTAAAAGAGTATGAGCTTCTTATAAATAAAAACCAAATCGAGTAAAAACACGAGTGTGAGTGACATAATCTAAGTGCAACACATAAGAGAGGGTAGTGAGATTTATTACTAATATTTTTTTGTAGTTATTAAATATATCTTGTAAGAATGACTCGTTCAATAAAGAAGAGGGAGGAATCTCTTTTTTTGTATTAAAAGCTATCCAACAACAATTTGATTGAATGAATGTGATATTTAATGAAATAAGAGAAAGAATGGATATGCAAGAATTTTTTTTTTATTGCCTTATAAAGGGAGCAAAATAATAGAAGGCGTAGTTCTAGAAGATAGAGTAGGCGTGTATTTGTAGAACGTTTTGAGGGAGATAATAAAGATGAGAATGTGGGCGAAGGGGATAGAGAGTTAATATTTAATATAAGTAGATTTGCGCTAAGGTTTGCAAAGTGTGATAAAAAAGTTAGGAGAGAACATAAGGGCCAAGATATGGTAGATGGAAACTTAGAAAATATTAAGATGAAAATATCTCTTTCCCAAGAGAAAAATGATCCAATAGTCTATTTAGAATGTGAAAAAAAAAAATGGTAGAATTGATTTTTGATTGTCATAATTATTTAGAGAAAACAAGGTAAAATTTACTATAATTGAATTCACCGATTATGCGATCATATGATATGATCAATTGGTGATAAATAGAAAGAGAAATCACGAGAGACATATCAAGTCTCAAGGTGAGTTAAAAGACTACTTATTGGGAGGTGTTTCATCCCTAATAACTAGTATAAAAGTTTGTATGAAAAGTTACAAAGCCTTACTCAAGGATTTAAGAGTGTAGAGGTCTATCACAAGAAAATGAAAGTAGCCATGATTGGGGTCAATGTAAAAGAGAATAGGGAAGCTGCTATAGCTAAATTTTTAAATGGGCTGAATTATGACATAGCAAATGTGATAGAGTTGCAACATTATGTAGAGTTGGAAGATGGTGCATATAGTTATAAAGGTAGAGCGATAATTTAAAAAGAAGAGAAATAGTTTAGTTCAAAATTTTGGTTCATCTTCTTAATAGAGGACTAATTGGAATAAGTATGATAATGAAACTTTTAAGTATAAGTTTGAGTTATCTGATGGAAAATGAGAGGTGCTCAATCAAGATAAAGGTAAATTCAAATTTCAAACTCATAATTGTGATATTAAATACTTTCGTTATTTGAGTGCATAACATATAACTTCCCAATGCCAAAATAAGAAAGCAAGATGATGGGAAAGTAGAGACCAAAAGAGAAAGTGATGAAGAAATAATGCATCATTTGAAGATACTAGTAATAATAATGTAGAGTTTTCAATTTATTGTGAAACATTAGTTGTTAGGCATATATTGAGTACACAAGTTAAGGAGAAAGATAATGATCAATAAAGAAAACATATCTTCTATACTAAATGTCGCATAAATAATAAGATATATAGTATGATTATTAATAAAGAGAGTTATACTAATATGGCTAGCACTATTTTTGTTGAGAAATTGAATTTACCTATCTTAAAACATCCTATGCCTTATAAACTGCAGTGATTGAATGAATATAAGAAGATATGAATAATTAGGTAAGTAATAGTTGCTTTTTCAATTAAGAGGTATTTCAATAAAGTGTTGTATGATATTATCCCTATATATGTGAATCATATATTACTAAGCAAGTTGTAGTAATATAATTGGAGGGTCGTTCATGATTAGTTTAATAATAAATACTTTTTTTTAAAAACTAATAAATCTATTACTTTTGCTCAATTAAACCTAGGGTAAATGTATAAGGATTAATTGAAATTAAAATGAGAAAGTGTGTTGAGAAGAGAGAGTGATATCAAGAATATGGAAAAAGAAAAGAGTGAACATAAAAATTCGAGAGAAATTGATAGTTAAAAAAAAAGGAAAAGAAAAAGTGAGTGAAAAAAGAGATTGTTAAGGGAGAACAAAAAAAGAAACAATTGATTTTTTTATGTTAAAGAGAGTAAAGTTAAGAGTGCATTTTACACCAATTAGTCTGTGTTTGTACTTTTATATAAAGAGATTTATTTTAGTACTAATTATACTTTTATATAAAAAATTTTATTTTAACACTAATGATCTTGACAAATTTTTGTCAAGTATCGCTATTTTTGTGTTATAGGAATATGAGAATGTATTTTTGAATGATGTTTCTAGTGGATTATCACTCATTAGAGGAATAAAACATCAAATTAATTTTGTATCTGTTGCTATCATACCTAATTGACCAGCTTATATGAGTAATTCCTATAAGACAAAGGATTTTCAAAGACAAGTTAAGGAGTTAATGGCTTAAGTATACATAAGGGAAAGAATGAATTCATGTGCAATTTCTATATCACTTGTGCCTAAGAAAAATGGATTGTGGAGGATGTGCATTGATTGTAGAGCTGTTAACAATATTACAGTAATTATTCGAGATTAAATTCGTTTGAAAAGAGGTAGAATGATGATAATCAACAACAATAAACTTACAACAATTCTTTGTAAGTACTAATTAGACTAATTACAAGAATAAGAGTGAAAAAGATTAATGCAATGCTTCATAGATTAATTTAATAATTATGGGTTAAATAAATTTCGAGATTAATATTAAAGATGGAATCAATTGTGAAATTGAGTTTTAAAAATTATCAAAAAATTTATTAGTGTGATCCAAGTATTTGAATAAGATTTTTTTTCTAGTATTTTTTTTTCTAATATGTTTAAAAATGCCAAACGAGAATATATTTGAATTAAATATTATTCCTATTTGTTTTAAGACTTTTAGTCCTAATTATTTTAAATTATAATTTTTTAATTATTTTAATATTTAATTATAAGCCTTATATAAAGGAGGTTAAATAACATTATAAGGAGATATTAGATTTTACTCAATTAATTGTGAGAATTACATTTTTCTGTGGTTCTTCATAAAATTTTATGAACTTATTAGAAAATTTTTATTGTGGCATTCAAATTTTTTTTTTCTTATACTTTTGGTTCATAATTAGTTAAACATTAGATCAATGTATTTTTTGTTGGTTTTTGATTCCTTTAATTATTGAATTAAAGTTCTTTCATTTAAATTTTAATTTTCTTGGTGCCTAAATTCAAATTCAAATTGTTTAATTTTAAGATTTGTTTTTGAGATTTTAAGACTAATTCTTGGAGTTTCAAGATTGATATTTTTGGAGTTTACATCATAGAGTATTTTAAATTTTTTACCACCGCACTCGCTTTTCAAATATATAGGTTTTAAAATTAACTGTCCAAATTAATTTAAAATCTACTACGTATTATAAATATAATGAAATAGATATTTTAATTTCATAATTATATCGCCCATCTAATTTCTAGACGTATTTTCGACCTTCCAAACATGTTTTTTGCACTATTTTTTTAGTCTGCTGTTAATTTTTCTTTTATTTTCTTTTTCTGCCCTTTTTCCTTTCTTTCTTTTCTTTTTTTTTTTCCCTCATTTTCTTCCTTTGGCTCACTTTTTCTATTCTCTTCTTCAATTTTTTTTTTTCAATGAAGCAAACATATATATATATATATATATATATATATGTATATATATAACACCACCATACTAATTGACTGACTTAATTTGCAAAATAGGCAGGTGCATCAACATGCACCTGCTTGTTTTATCCTTTCATTTAATTTAAAATGGTTACACCACTTACTTATTGTTAGATACAACT